>JAFBJZ010000776.1:2337500-2462500 GCA_016785225.1 Psettodes erumei | reverse complement strand
GGAAGTGGGCTGACATCACTAATATCTTCACTGGTCTTACATCATGTTTGTTGTCATGGTTACGATAAATCATTTTCAGATAATATTCTGTAAATTGGGTAGGAAACAGGAAGTGGCTCTGCACAATGTGGATGCACGTCAGACTGATAGGGTGTGTGTGTGTGTGTGTGTGTGTGTGTGTGTCCGCCTCAGGCACAGTGTTGCTGCCCTGATGTAGCTGACACTAGCCAGACAACCATCACCATCACCCCCACCCCCACACACACACACACACACACACACACACACACACACACACACACACACACACACACACACCCTCCTCTACCCAGAAAGCCTGATTCCTACAGAGAGAAGACTGGTTCTGGCCACTTCTGTTTTTTTGGCGACACGTCCAGTGACGTTTTGACAGAACCGGTCCAGCGGGGGAACAGAACCACAGGCGCAGAGGAACATGGGTTCAGCAAACTGACAACCCATGTTGTCGTGCTTTTGTGCGAAGCCACAAACAAAATTTGAGGAGCAGATTTCATTTCAACTATGAGCTTCATGCTCCTCTGTGGAGCTCATACTGAAAGTCCATTTGGACCCGTTCAGGTTTTTCCATCAGAACCCAGGACCTGCGGGGGGTTTTACGGCTGAAAGATCCCGCTGTCCCCTCCCTCCATCACGTCTGCAGCCCTCAGTTCTTTGTCTAATGAGATAACCACGTTAGTTGAACCGCTTCATCAGCACAGCCGTCTGTTACCGCACCAGATCAAATCAGGGCAATAAAAGCAAAGGTCGGCCGGGCATTAGACCGAGGAGGGCAGTTAATGGAAACACCCTGGGGACGTGGAGGCTGGGTCCTCGTGCAGACGCACACAGCCCTCACTGCTGTCGTTGTGCGTTTGTTGCTTCAGGCCACATCCATGGAGGGGCACATCCACAACACAAGTCAACTGCAAAAATGGCACCTCAACAAACCAGAGAGAGAACTGGATTTGTTAAACATCTATTATATTTTCCTATTTAGATTTTTGTTGTACAGTTTAGTGCATGTGTTGTTTGTCTTCAAGGTGTTTTGGGATTTGGTTCTACATTCTGATTGGTCGAAACATTAAATCAATGCCACTTACCTCTCTCTCTCTCTCTCTCTCTCTCTCTCTCTCTCCATCCTGGTCTACAGAGTTTTTCATAACGAGGCGAAGAGGGACGTAAAGATGCTTCACGGCATCATTCACCTGCTCGCCCTCATCATCAGCATCATAGGTGAGAGAGAGAGAGGAGTGTGTTTGTGTGTGTGACAGAACTAAATGACTCACCTTGTTGTGTGTCTTTTTTTTTTTTTTTTTGTAGGATTTGTAGCGGTGTTTGACTTCCACCGAACAGCAAAGATCCCAGACATGTACTCACTACACAGCTGGTGTGGCATGGCTACTATGGTCCTGTTCTGCATACAGGTACACACACACACACACACAAACACACACACACACACACAATATAAATATATGCTCACCGAGCACTTTATCAGGAACACCATACTCACGATGTTTGGTTCAGCCTTACCCATCCTGCTCTACTGGGTTCTGTTCTGTACAGGTGTTCCTAATAAAGTGCTCGGTGATCGTGCAGCTCCAGCATAGTGACGATCCAAACTAAACACATTTTAACTTACGTTTCTACCAGTGGGCGATGGGTTTGCTGTTCTTCCTGTTCCCGGTTGCGGCGGCGTGGCTACGAGCCCTGTACCTGCCCGTCCACGTGTTCTGCGGCCTGGTTCTGCTGGTCATGGCCATAGGAACCAGCCTGCTGGGCATCACCGAGAAGCTGCTCTTCAGCATCATGTACGTCTTCGTTCGTGTAGCTCCGTTGTTCTGTTTCGTGCACGGTTTTAATTTGCGGTTCGGTTCTCTCTGGGCCCAGGCCGTCCTACTCCCGGTTCGCCCCCGAGGGGGTGCTGGCCAACACCCTGGGGATCCTGCTGGTGTGTTTCGGGGCGCTGCTGGGCTACCTGATCACCAGGGAGGAGTACAGGCGCCCGCCCAACCCGGAGGAAGAGTCTCTGTCCATCCACTTCAAGACACTGACCGAGGGGGAGTCGCCCGCCACGCCTTGACCTCCAAGCCCCCGACCCCCCACCAGTCCGCAGAAACCTCGCTGCAAAGTCACGAGTGTGAACGCAAACTGCCGCAAACGTGACTTTCAAAGTCGAGGTTTGGTTTGGCGAACGAAGCTTTAAACGTTATCAAGCAGTTTAACCCTTCAGATGTCACAGGTCACTGGACACGTCCGGCAACTTTCAACCAAACCAGATCAGAGAAGAGTCTAGAAAAGGAAGCTCCGCTGTCACACTGTCCCTCATTCATATCAGATCAATAATTTAGACTTCGAAACATGAAAATTAAGATGTGCCAAATTTAGTGTTACTGTGCTACATACGTTTTAACTGACGCTGCATATCCTCTGCTGCTATATATAGGCTTTAATTACTTTTTATGTATAGCGAGGATCTTTCGCACAAATTTCCCCTCAAGCATAAAAAAAGTTAGTTATCTAGCTAGCTAGCTAGACAGCTACATAGACAGACGTTAGCTAGCTGGCTAAACAGCTACATAGACAGATGTTTGCTAGCTAGTGAGCTAGACAGCTACGTAGCTAGATGTTAGCTAGCTAGCTAAACAGCTACATAGATAGATGCTTGCTAGATAGCGAGCTAGACAGCTACGTAGCTAGATGTTAGCTAGCTAGCTAAACAACTACATAGATAGATGTTTGCTAGCTAGCTAGCTAGCATGTCATTTTTGATCAGGGCTAAAAACCCGGTTGGTGCTCTTCTGCCATTTTTACATACCAAAAGTCAAACATGCATTCACATTCAAGCATCGCCCTGATCTACGCTTCTTCTTCTTCTTTTGAATTTGGACCACACGTGTGCCATCTTGATTTTGCACTATTTCTGCATGATTAACATGCGAAACATAACACTACCTTGTCACAACACTGTCACGCTGTCTTATCTTTTTGTCTACATGTCCCAGTGTCTTGTTCAGATGTGCATTAGTAGAGTTTGAATACTTGTTAAATTTATATCTTTGAATGTAAGTAAATGTAGCTAGTTTTTTTTTTTTGTTTTGTATTGCTTTCTAGTCCGACTTCAGGAATCAGCCTTGTGCTAATGCTAATGAAACGTTAGTGGGTGTCATTCATGTTTTTGTGCTTCTTGTCATCATTTTTCAATGTCATCGGGACAAACTGAAATAAATATAATTGTGTCAAATCAGATGCATTTCTTGGTCTAGTTGAGTTATTCACTGGAGACATATACAGCTTCACCTCTGCCGTCCATTCAGCTTTATTCCTCTTGGTAACTCTGCAGTCAATTTTCAACAGCTAAGTCAAAATGTTTAATATTGATGATGTACTGATTCCTATAACAGTCCTGGGTTTTAAAGTAAACTGATCCTTCTCACACTGTGAAAAAGACCCGGTTCTGGTCCAATCCTACATACACACTGTGTTTACTGTCATCCGGCTCATCGAGGATTCAAAGCGACGCCGACGATGGTCCTGAACACGACTCTTAATGTAGTTCATTCTTCTCACTTTGCAGACTGTAAAAAAAAAAATGCAGTAACGACAACATCTGCTCACAGCTGGAGAGTCCTGAGCAGTTACCAAAAAAAGGGCAGTGGAGGTTAGAGGTCATAGGTCACATCAGTACCAGCCACTATTTCCATGTATTTACCGATCCATTAGAAATCTACAAAAAAAACAGGCATTAATCTGCAGAAAAATTAAAAATAAAAGTGTAATCCCACACTGTGAGTCGTTAACCCCCCCCTCTCTACTGCGGTCATCATTTTCCAGACAGATGTAAACAAAAACAGACTTCTTACAAACGTTTACCGCCTGGAACGACACAGTTGATCAGCCTTAGCGAAGCTAACTTCTTAATGTTTCCAGTAGCGTGTAAAACTGGTTTGCTAAATTACACTCGATACTTGATACTGTGTTTAAGGACGGAGGCAAACGTTGAGCCGACGACTCCCACAGAACACACAAACAAATACTCATTGTTGTACTTGTACTGCAGTGAAGAGTTAGTCAGTATTTTAAGTAGGATCAGGGAAAACAAGCAGGAAGAAACTGCTGTTTTTTTGTATTTATAACATCATTATTTCAAACTGTATGTTTTCCGTGTTATTGTTGCAGGACTTTGAGAGCGAGTGTGTTTGGCAGGTGTTCAGTTACACAATCTCACCCGGAAAGCCGGACTGGAGCGTCGGCTTCTCGACACACAGTAAGGACCAGAACCGCGTCCAGACCCGGCTGGCCCTAGTGTGCCCCTAGTAACGGTTGCTAAGCGGTGACTGGACCATCGCTGAATAGGGAACGGGTTTAACGAATGTCCGACAGCGGGACGAGCCTCCTGTCAGCTCCTCGGACACGGGAACAATCGTGGTTATAAATTCTGACCGACTCGGCTGCAGAATAAAAAAGGCCTTCATAGAAAAAAAAAACATAAATAAGAAAATCTACCTGATGATAACATCCAAATGTTAAAAGGCATTTTGTGACACAAGCAGGAGCAGATGTTGACCCAGGACTGAGCACAGCTGAACTTCAGTTCTCAATGATAAAAAATAAAATAAAAAAAAAAAAATCCAAAGGAGATTTAAAAGTTTGTTTCTTTTACACTTCAACACACGTATAACTTAAAAAAAGATAAATATCACTTGCTTTTGTTTTAGAAACAACAAGTCAGTGCTCGTTCAACGACAGCATCATCCTAGTTTCTCAAACTATGGCTTCGGGACCAGGTCACTGACCAGAATCCATCTGGGACAAGTTACACAGAGTCTGGACGTGTCCAGGTTTCCAGTCGTTGGATCTTTCAAGCGCTTTGAGCCAGTAAGAGTGGTGCTTTTTGTGTGTGTGTGCGTCTGCTGTCTGATTGGATGTCGCCATCTAGCGTTGCGTACGTGAACTGCAGAGCAAACAGGCTCAGGAGGGAGGATCTGATTTCTTTCCACTTCCTCGTTGTGCTTCGTGATGTCCGGAGCTCGCGCTCGTCTCTGACAAACCCCGACCCGTAACTGCGCTCGTCTGTCTGCTCGGTAAAGGAGTCGGTTCTTCAGGGAACCGACGAGTACACAAACTACTTCCATCACAGCCCGCAGCTGTCACTGCGTCCCGACAGGTGGTGCGACCTGAATAACTCCACCCCCTCGGTGCGTCTCCTGCCTCGCGTCTGACCGGGCCGTCTACACGTTGGACTCGACGAACGGCCGCTTGGGTTTGACGGGAGACGTCGGTCCCGTCTTCCTCTCCGTGGGCCGGTCTGAGCAGCCGTGGATCACCGGCAGCGTTCGGGACATCTTCACGTCCCGGTAAGAGAACCCGCGCCCGGCCTGCGGCGGCGGGCGGTCCTCCAGGCGGTCGAGCGGGTTGTCGCGCGGCAGGCGACCGTTGTGGGCGTTGTTGTTGCTGCGGTTGTGGAAGGCGATGGAGGAGGGCTGCGGCTGGCCGCCGGGGGCTTTGGCGGGCGAGGTGACCACCGTGTCCACCGAAGAGACGGCCCAGGAGCGGGACGGGCTGAGACAGGACGAGGAGGCGGGGGGAGCCTGTTGCTGGTGCACCCTCGCCGTCTTGTCGACGACGCCCATAAAAGGAGTGGTCCTCGACGAGCGGCCCACCTCACCGGGATAAGTCCCGCCTCCTACCGCGCAGAGCTCTGACTGGGGAGAGGAGATCAGGAAGAGGTCGTCGTGGTAACCGGGGACAGGGGGGACATCTGAGGGCAGATCCACGTGCTGGGTGGAGGCCGAGGTCCTGACGCCTGCGCCGTGACTTGGCTGCCCGCCGGCGAGGCTGCCGCTGCTGGAGGAGAACCGGACGCTGATGCCCGGGATGAGAGGCCTGGGGGCGGGGGCAGGGTGGGTGCTGAGCGGGCGTCGCAGCCCCGCCTGGTGGTGGTAGTCATGTAGCGACTGGAGGCCCTCAGGGGGCCCCATCGACACCTCCGTCACTTCCATGGGGTAGTACGCCGCTTTGGACTGGTTCCGGCCGAACTGACGGGCCTGGGCGAACCGGGCTTTTCCCGCCCTCTCCCCCCCGGCTCCTCCTCCGTAAGCGGGTGAAGGTCTGGACTGGCAGACCAAGTCCACGTCCACGTCGTCCAGCGGATACGAGGCTCCAGAGTTCAGACCCCCCTGGACCTGCAGGCCCGGCCTGACGTCGAGGGGGGGCACCTCCCCCAGCTCGGCCAGCTCTTGGGGCAGATTGGCAAACTGCGAGTAAGCGGAACTCCCCAGAATCACGCCGGACTGGGATGTTGAACTGGGCTGACCTGTTCTGACAACCTGCGCCTTGGCTGGTTGGAGCCACTGGCCCGGGACCGGGTTCTGCTTCTGGAAGGATCTGGGATCAGCTGGATAGTGGTGCTGTCTCTGGTCCGAGTGGTGGAGGAGACCGGCAGGGATGCTCTCCGTCACCGGGCCGCCGGCGTGCTGCTGATGCTGCATGGGGGAGGGAGGGGGGCTGAAATGGTGATAGGAGGAGGGAGGAGGAGGAGGAGGAGGAGCAGAGTGAGCGGGCGAAGAGGAAGAGGGGGAGTGGCCCGGACTCGGGAAGCGACGATACAGGTGAGTGGGGGAGAAGGAGGAGGGGTGGCAGTGGGGGTCGAAACTTGGAACCGCGGGTGGACCTCCCTCTTCATCCTCCTCCTCCTCCTCGTCCTCGGTGAGCCCCTCCCTGCCCCGGCCGTCGCCGACGCTCTGCGGATAGACCCGGTGCGACGCAGGAGGTGGAGGAGGAGGAGGAGGAGGCGGGGCGAGTCCCGCTGCTGCTGCGCCGCCTGCCGACACTCCTCCTTGACCCGGGCCAGCAGACGCTGGATCTCGCGGTTGGACGGGCAGAGGCGACCCGCCTCGATCAGGTCCTCCAGCGCCGCGTGGAACTGTCTGCGCGGAGACAGGAGGAACGTTTCAGAAGGTGACGCGACGACAGAGAAGCCCGAACCCGGCGGAAAACCCAAACAAGCGAAGACGCCGGTACCTGCGGCTGCGTTTGGCGCGGGCTCTGGCGTAAAAGGCCTCGTAGGATTTGGCTTTTAGCTCGAGCGCTTTGGTAGCGAACTCCTCAGCGAGGCCGAAATCCTGAGAGGACAAAAATGTAAAAGTGATGGTTCCTCAAGTCGAGAGTGAGAGCGAGTGTGTTGTGTGCGTGTGTGTGTGTGTGTGTGTGCGACTCACGTTCATCTTGCGGCGGCAGCGCGACAGGTTGAGCAGCACACACACTCTCAGCTGTCTGAACGTCTTCAGCTCGTCTCCCGGAAACTTCTGCAGCGCCGACTGGTACGAGTGAGCCGCCTCCCTCACTTTACCTTGCTGCAATGCACACAAACGCACACACATCATCATCATATAAATGTACGTGTGTGTGTGTGTGTGTGGTTTGTGATTGAATTCCCACGTGCTCGTTACCTTGTACAGCTTGTCTCCCTCTTGGACCAGTTTACTGAGCAGAACCATCAAGATGTCTGGTTTGGAGGTTGCCATGGCCCAAGTCGCCGGTCCTGCACACACACACGCGCGCGCAAGTATTTTAAAGGAACAGTTCAACATTTTTTTTTCTAAAACTCTACCAGCCGTCGCCGCCAGCTCCCGCACAGCAGAGGGTGGGTGAACAGATCAGAGGGAACCAATCAGAGCGGGGCGAGGCGCGTTCGTACCGATCTTGGCTCCCTTCTTGAGCAGAGCGATGACGGCCGAAGTGTTCCTGCAGCCGACGGCTCGGTCCAGAGGACGCATCCCGCTGCAGTCCACGTGCTCCACCGACGCGCCGTGGTCCACCAGGTACTGCACCTGACGCCGGAGAGGACACGGGCGTGTCACACCGTCCTCCGCGGGACAGAACACGCTATTTTAAAATCTGCATCTGTTTCACGCACCACTTCCGGGTCGCCGCGAAAGGCGGCCAGATCCAGCGGCGTCCGTCCGCTGCGATCAGCGTGCGTCGTGGCCGCGCCTCTCTCCACCAGCGCTCTGACCAATGGGAACTGGCCTTTCAGACACGCCCAACTCAGCGCCGTCAAGCCCTCCCTGTCGGTCTGGTCCAGAGAGGCTCCTGCGAACAGAGACGTCACAACACGTGAGGCCCGTGTTGCCGTTGGCGTTCTTCCTGTTGTTACTGTATAGTGTGTGTGTGTGTGTGTGTGTGTGTGTGTGTGTGTGTGTGTGTGTGGGGGGGTCACCTTGGTCCAGCAGCAGCTGGGCCGTGGGCATGTGACCCTCCGAGGCCGCTGTCATCAGAGCGGTGCGACCCTGCTGGTCGACCATATTCACCTCCACCCCGTGGTTCAGTAACAGCTCCACCACCTGGACAGGAGACATGGCGGGGGGTGGGGTTAAAGTGAAGGCTTTGTGCGTCTGTGAATGTGTGTGTGTGTGTGTGTGTGTGTTACCTGCCAGTGGCCCCGTCTCACTGCACTGAAGAGCGGCGCCACGCCGCGCCTGTTGCTTTGCTCCACAGCTGCTCCCTGATCCAACAACAGGCGGCAAACAGTCAGACGACCACTGCCTGCTGCTGCTGTCAGAGCTGGGGGGGGGGGGCAGAAATAAGATGTGTGTGTGCTGATTCTAAACAGCCTGCAGCACTTGTTGTGTACTTGTTGTGTACTTGTCCTAGACAGTTTGCAGTACCTGTCTCCCCCCAGAGACTGTCAGGTGTGTTGATCTCAGGTCTCTCCTCCTCCTCCTCCACCTCCTCTGGAAGATCCAGGAGGTACGACACCATCTGCACACGCACACAGACGACACAATGTAAAGTGTTGTCGTGGTCCGGTATAACACGCACTGTTGTGAAGTTGTGTGTCTGTGTGTGTAGCCGACCTCTGTGTGGCCCATCCTGGCCGCTGCGCTCAGAGCTTGCTGCACCGCCTGGCTCCTGCTCGCCCCCCGCTGGCCGCAGCAGGAAGTGCAGCTCCAGTCGGCCTGCTTCAACAGGAAGTGCAGCACCTTGAGGTGTCCCCGCTGAGCGGCGTGCACCAGCACGCACTGACCCGAGCCGTCCACGTGACCCACCTGAGGACGCAAAAGAAAAAACGCATACATGTTTCTCGTGTGATCGGGATGACGCCCGGTGTTGTTTTGTGGTAGATGTAAGAGAGCAGGTAGGCCACCTTAGCTCTGTGCTGACTCAGCATGGCGACGATGTCCAGGTGTCCAGCCGCTGCAGCGAATCCCAGCGCAGTCAGACCGTCATGTGACTGAGCGCCCACCTGTGAATCACACCACAGAGGCCTTCCAGTCGGGCTCTGAAAACGCTGAAACACCAAAACGTTTGTTTTGTTTTGTTTTGTTTACCTGAGCTCCGTGGTCGAGCAGCAGCGCCACGGCATCGTTGTGACCCAGGTGCGCGTGGACGCACAGCAGGGGGGCGCCGTTCAGGACGTCGCTGCGGTGATCCACGTCGGCCCCGCCCGTTATCAGCAGCCTGCTCACCTGGACGGGCAGAGAGGAGCGTTACAGCCCGGCCTGCGATGGCACGTGTGTGCGTCTGCGTGCGCGCGTGGTGCGTCACCTTGATGTTCGGGGTGTACAGGTTGCGCAGAGACGCGAGTGCGGGACTCAGGCTCTCCGTGCTGTAGGAGAGCCACAGCCCCTGCAGAACTGAGGAGGAAACCCCAGCTTCTTACTCAGACCCTGGAGACAGAACAGACAAACAGGTGGACGTCTGTTTCCTGGATGTGAAGCAGCTTTTGGATTGGTTGAGGCCGCCACCTCGTGTTCCTCTGCGTTTGTGTGTGTGTGTCCGTGTGCGTCTGTGTGTAACCAACCTTGTAGATGTGAGCCTTCAGGATGTGATGTCCCAGCTCCAGGGTCTGCTGCCGGTTCAGCTTCCCCTCCTGCCTGCAGAGCCAGAAGGCCAGCAGCGTGTGGCCGCTCCTGGGGTCGCAGAGGAAGCGGTCGTCCTGCCCCTCCTCCCTCCACACCAGCCACTCCCTGAAGGAGGCGTGGCTCAGGACGCGGCCGCCGTCGCCGCGCCGCGGCAGGAAGGACGAGAGCTGCTCCAGCCGCTGCGCGAACTCCTCCCACTGCAGCGTTCCCCCGGACAGGGCGCCCGCGTTCACCACCTCGAACAGCTGGAGGAGTTTCGCTTGTTAGCATATATGCTAATTAACACAGCTGCACGCACGCACACACACACACACACACACACACACACTGTACCTGCTGGTCGGTCAGGGGGTGCAGTGACGCTACAGTGATGTTGAGCAGCGGCAGAACTCTCTGGAAAGACGACTGGGTGGGAAAGCGGATGTTGAGCTGCAGCAGGTAAACCTCAGCTAGACTCACGGGAACCACCTGCACACACACACACACACACACAGAGTTAGTACACAAAATAACCCGAACTGTCCCTTTAAGTGCAAACGCCCGAGCCGACACCTCACCTTGAAGCTGGAGCTCTTCAGGACCAGGTAACCCCCCTCGATCAGGTCCAGGGTCAGTTTCAGGTAGAGGTACGAGCCTCGGCTCAGGCTCTTCAGGTGGCTGATCAGTTTGGCGAGCGCCGCGTTGTCGAGGCGGCCGTTGCTCAGCGACACGTTGCTCTGGATCTCGCCGCTGCTGTGGATGCGCTGCATCAGGTAACCCTGAGGAGAAACGGATAAGGCGCGTGGGCCGGATGGATGAGCGGGTGGATGGACGGGCGGAGGGACGGAGGACGGAGGGGCAGTCTGCGCTGGTGTTACCTGCAGGTCCTGGTCGATGGCGCCGTTCTCCTCCATCTTGTCGAGGGAGATGCGGTGGAACGGGAGAGCGCGAGCGGCGTCCTGGTGGAGAAACAGACTGGTCAGCGGAGCCACGTTGGTGTTTTGTGTTTGTTGCTGGCTGCGGTCTGGAGCCGCTTCACACGCATGTTGTTTGGAGCAGGACTGACTCAGCTCGCAGTTTCACAACAATCAGCCCGACCAGAGGGAGCGAGGGAGGGAGGAAACCTGATTTCTTCAAGCTGTGAACGTCGCGAGCTGAAATATGTTCGCTCGGCGTCCCGACATAACCCGGACCGGCTGTTGCGTTTCCACACTTGTTTTCAGTGTTTTCACTTCAGGACCGACCGACGTGATTTGAAACATGCGCCGGCTCCGGTAACGTTGGCCGGGACTCGCCGGAGCGTAAAGTTTTCCAAACGCAACGAGGAGCCGCAGATACGATCGCCACGGCAACTTGATTAAAACTTGTTTTTTTGTTCTTCGGGGGTTTGCAACAACGAGGAGGAAACTTGGATGCGCCGATCTCACCTCTCATCTCCAGCACTTTCTCTACGCCCAAACTTAAGACTGATAAATCATGAGTCACTGAATTATTTTTGTTATTTGTAATCACGACAGTAGACGAACACACAGGTTAAGCTGTCGTCTTCATTGGTTTGCGGTTGTTTGTGTCAGGCTGCAGTTGGTTGCATGCGTCGCTCTGACCACGGCCGCGTGCACGCCGCGTGAAGAAATATACGAAGCTGACAGACACGAGCGTTTCTTTTGTCTTTTAAAAATGTGAGCTGCTTGATTACAAACACAACCGTCCGACAGGCCGAAAACTTCTTGTGGAAATTCTGCTGTTGACAAACGCAGCCATTAAATTGTCAGATTGTTGAAGGGGGTTTGGTTCGGCCGAACTGCACAAAAGAGCGCACCATTTACACGCACAACATTTCAGCAGTTTCACAAAGTTTGTGCGTGCGTACCTGCTGATTGGTCCTGACCGTGGTAATGACCTTCAACCAGGAAGGAAATTTCTGGACGTTCCGGGACAGGAAGGAAGCCAGCGTGTCGCCGTAGTCCGGCCGGTGGAACTCCGCCTCGTTCAGCCCGTCGATCAGAATAATAAGCCCCGCCCCTTCCACGTGCAACTTCCTCTCTGGAGAACAACGTTGCGGAGCATCATGGGTTAAAATACCAGCCCCCGCCTTAACAGAACTCAAGCAGAACACAGCAGAACCGGTCCGTACCCCTGTAGAGGGCGTCCAGCGGCTCCAGAATCCCTCGGTGCAGCGCCGAGCTCGGGTCCTGGATGCAGGAGCGCAGACTGAGCGTGCTCTGCAACTGCGGCGACCGATGCAGCAGCTCCCGATAGGCCAGCAGCTGAGGGGCGTCGCTCAGCATCGCCGCCATGTTGTGGACGAACTCCGGAACCAGACAGGTGTGACAGTCGTCCGCCCGACAGAAATGATAAGAGACGACCTGCAGGGACAGACGGGGAAAAAGCACAAACGTGACGGGATGTGGTTTCATTTACGCTGGAGCTAAGCTAAGCTAACCAGCTGCTGGCCAGCAGTCTGCAGCTGGTTAGCTTAGCTTAGCATAAAGCCTGGGAACCGTCTTTTTCCTGAAATGCATCAGGTATAAAAATTGTGCGACGCTGAAATGAAACACAAACTGTCGTGACAAACGGCACGTGAACGTCCAGCACCTGTCCTGCGAGCTTCCTCAGCGCCTCCTCCTGTCTCCTCCTCCTCTCTGGAGTTCCCGGGCAGCTTCCTCCTCCTCCTCCTCCTCCTTCATCTCCTCCTCTTCCTCCTCTCCCCAGGGAGTCGCTGGAGAAAGGAACAGGCGCTACATCTGGATCGAAGACGCAGAGAGAGAGAGAAAAAACAGAAAGAGTTTGTCTTCATTTTAAACGTCTCTGTCTTCGTCTGTGGCTGCTGGGTTTTTTCCCCGGAGGTCGGCTCGGCCACGTGTCTGTCGATCCCGAGGCCGCCGCGCTTTATGGGGTTCTACGCGATGACTCAGCTGTTTCTCACAGAGTGAATGTCTTCATGGCTGGAATAACTCACCGGGGGGGCAGGGAGGGGGCTTTTCTGGCAGACATGTGATGCGGGCTCCTGCCAAAAATCCACTACAAGCTCTCCCAGTGGTTTCCAAGTACAGGGAATAATTCAGAATATTAAACAAGCGCGAAAAGAAAAAAAAAAACACGTCGGTTGTTTGACATTTACCGTCCGGTCACCGTGAACGAGGGGTGTGACCGAACGCTCGCGTCTTCATCTGTTTACGACACACAAACATCTGGATCTGTAAAAGAAGTGGGCCGGCACGTTACAAACGCTGCAGGCTCACAAACACTCAGTTTTACTCTGAAAACTGGAGGTTGTGTGTGTGTGTGTGTGTGTGTGTAGCGGGGGTCTCAGTGCATGTGGAATTAACTAAATATGTAAATGAGAATCAACACAGATCCAATCTTGATCTTGTAATTTTCCCTTTCCCTTTCAAGTTGCGCAGGGATTTTCCACAAAAACAAAATCATTCCCCTCTCTCCTCTTACGTTTGGGAACGGTCTGGCTGCCGGCGGCCGTCGGCCACATCCGGTTTCCATGGCAGCTGAGCGCCGCCAGCCGGGCGACGATGGCCGTCTTGCCGAAGCCCATGTTGCCGACGATCACCACGCCCCGGCTGGCGGCCGGGTCGTCGCCGCGCAGGCAGGCGTCCACTTCCTGAAAAAGCCACTCCCTGCCGGTGAACAGCCAATCGGACGAGAGGCCGGGGACCTCGAAGTGGAGGGGCTTCAGGTTGAGGGAGGGCGTGAAGCGAACTGTGTGGAGAGAGAGAGCGGAGGGTCGCGACGCGCTCGTTTAAAGATGGCAGCGCGTTGGCATGTGCGTTTACCTCGATGGTCCTGCTGACTACGACTCCCAGAATTCTGTCTGGGCATTCTGAGGGACGTCCGGGAAGGGATGTGCCTCTGCTGCTCATCCAGGTAGGCCAGATCCTCCAGGTGGGCAGAACTGGTGGCTTCACACAGACAGAATAAAGAAAACGACGTTTATTCGACTCGTCTTTGTGAAGGTGCAGCGTTCCTGAGGCGGATCAACGGAGCGCGCCTCAGTCCAAAGGAATGGCAGCAAGTAAAAGCCACAGTGACAAGTTGACTCCATCTCCCAAGGTGCATCTTGTTTTTACGAAGCGTTCCTGACAATCTGTTCCCCGCGGTGCTAATGGGGAGTGGAAGCTAAATAAATGTGCCGGACTATTTCCTGACTGGGAACAAATGACTTCCTGTTGTTTCCGCCTGGCAGCATCGGGGCGATTCGCTGCGTGACCGGGAACTGAGTCGCGTTTTCGGGTCTTAGCTCTCCGCAACGTGCGGGGCTCCACCACGACGCACACATCCACGACCTGCGTGAAGCACCGCGCAAAAAACACACAAAACAAAACCAAAAAAGAAGAGACAAAGAACACGGCGCACAAAAACCTGGGATTCACAGACGCAGAGAGAAAGATCAGGGAGTTTGAGAAGATCCGTCTGCGATCTGAACGCGAACAAAGCGCCGCCGAATGGAAACCTACCGAAAGTTTGATCCCGTCAATCCACGTACAATCCTGTAACACCGCAGAGCGTGTCAGCACTGGCTGCGCCTCGCATCCTGTGTGTGTGTGTGTGTGTGTGTGTGCGTTCACAAACGTCATACATGTCACTTCCTTCCTTTCCAAATGGGTTTTTCAGTTTTTATCAGACACAGAGAGGAAAAGAGGAAAGGGAGGATGAACGGCTCCCACTTCGTTTCAGCGTCGACACAAACGGACGCGCGGCTCAGCGCCGCCTCGTTCCCACGTTTCTGTTCCTGCGCTGATCAAACAAACGCACAAACTTTTTTTTTTTTTTTCCTCGCCTGCTTTCTGTTTCGGAGCTAAACTTGACTCCGGCACGTGACGCGTGTTCGCAAATTCTTCCTTTAAGTTTAGAGCGAACACAGAAAATAAAAAGGAGCAGACCGCTACGTGAAAGCGGAGACGCACAACTGCTTGTGTTACTGGAAGCCAATTAAATTTCTTTAGCCAAACAAAACATAGTTTAACATGATACCGATTCATTCACCAACACAACCGGTATGGACATACGCTCTGGGCCTGAAACAATTTTATATTCAAAGGGAAAACCAAAGTAAAAGGCGATAATGATGACAAACGTAAAAATGAGTGTAGCTGTTGTGTCACTGTTGTGTAACTCGCACACGGTGTGCGTGCAGACACGTAACGACCACTCATGCTCTGTTCGCCGACCGTCAGCGGTGAGCTCACTGTAGTTTCCTAACAGGAAAGACAGCGTGGGGCATTTACCAGCGACTGAATTGGGGCGGGGCATGAGGTAGAGCGGTATGGAGTGGGTGGAGCCGGAGGAGCGGGCGGCGCCGGGGCCTCGGTCCGGGTGCAGCTTGTTGAGGCTGTAGGTGGAGGCGGCCATGTGGTCGTCCGCCCGGTACAGGAAGCCGTCGCTGGCGTTTCCCGTGGCCACCACGCAGGAGGAGGAGGTGGAGGCCACCACCGGCCGCCCCCCCTGCTGCCACAGGTTGAGGCTGCTGCCGTGGTAACCGTCGCCGGGGTGCTTGGGGCCGCCGTCCTGCTCTGCCGCCGACTCGGCGGAATAGCTGGTCAAGGTGGCTGAAAGATGGAGGAGGTGAAGACGAAGAGGAAGTTTAGCCGAGTAAGCAAAAAAAAAAAAAAAAAAAAAAAAAAAACGCAGCGTCACCTATGATGCCGCTGTCTCTGCTCTCCAGCGTGGAGGTGGGGGAGGTGACGGAGGCCTGGGCGAAGGAGGAGGCGTGCTTGCTGTTGTTGTTGTTGCCCTCCCCACCGGCGGGGGGCTGCAGCGTGGAGCAGGGGGAGGTGCTGCTGCTGGCCAGGCTGGAGGAGGGAGAGATCCTCTGCAGGGAGGAGACGACTCGTTAAAAAAGACGACGCATAAAAAGAGAATTAAATTAATTTTAAAAAACATAACCGACCTGTCCGTCATCCTGGCCGTGGTAGGCCGACCCCGGCTCTCCGCCGATGATCTTGTCCCCCAGCAGGAAGCCCAGCCGGGTCATCAGAGCGTCGGCCGCCTCGTCCACTGAGGGAGGAGGTCCCAGCTCCTCATCCTCACCTGGTGGGGGGTAAAAGAGGAGCGTTACACTTTCAGTTTGTCTTACACGCAAACGTCACACTTGCTAAAAACCTGCATGACGGCACAATGTCCTGGGTGCAGGACATAAAATAGGAAGTTGTGATTCCTGGAGACACACACAAAAAAACAAACAACAAACAAAGAGTTGTGAGCTTCATAACAAAAGCATAATGACGAAACTTCGCCGACTGTCCAGGGAACCCGACAGAAACGCAGGCTGACCACTGGATCCACCCGAACCCCAACGCGGGTTGGGTTTGTCCGATGAAAACGGGACGACAACTTAAAAACACACATCGCACAAGAAAAAGGCGTACGAAGCGCGCTGGGGGAAGTGTGTGCAAAAGAGCAGTATCCATATTAATACATTCACTGTCATGGCCTAAATATGCCAAGAGTGGAAACACACACACACACACACACACACACACACACACACACAAGAATGTAAGCCGCAGCATGAAACCTCTTACTCTCTGTCTCTTTCTCTGACACGCTGTAATTACGGCTATAAATTGCGGACTGCTGGACTAAATACTAGAGAGGCATCGCAGACTGAAAATAAAACCAGCCGAACACAAAGCGAAGCCGGGGGGAGAGAGCGCGCGCGCACACACACACACACACAGACAGACGCGTTCGCGGGCGCGTGTGCGGTCAGCCAATGACAGGGTGCGCGAGTCGTTTTTAGACGCAGAAAAATAGAATGGAAAGATGGCATCCAGAGCGCAGACTTTTCCACGTCTGTGCCATTAAACCGCTCTGACGTTTGATTCCCTCCGTCGACACCGATCTGCCCCCGACCCCGCTTACTTTCCGCGCTTCACGTCGCCGGGTCGGAACCCAGTCGCTGGTTCGGCGTCCGGGGTGGGAGGAGTTTCTGGCGGCGCGCGGGAAGCGACCGTTTGTTGACAACAATGGCGGCTGCTTCCGACGTTAGCCAGGAAGTGAGGATTCCTTCCTTGACGGCAACGATGTTTTCGCGCTTCTCTTGACATAAACGATGATTGACAGGTAGCTCAGTCAATCACCTGCCAGGTATTTTTTTTCTCTGCGTGAGAAACAAGCGCCGACCCACCACGATGTCACCCATTGGTTTACCAACTGCCATATTGACGCCTGGTCTATGGCGATTCGGCGGCAGCCATCTTGTTTTTTTGTTTGTAACCCGGATGTAACCATAAATGGCTCGCTTAGACCAGCACGAACCACGTGATCGTACCACGTATCAATCAGGCCGTAGCCACGCCCCCAAAACATACGCCGCTATTGTCGTCTTTTTTCCTCCCTCTAAATCGGACCATGATTACAAAAAAAGATCACGTTCTATCAAAGTAGAATTGAAATTAGCAAATAAGACCGGAAACTTGTTATCAAGATGTTTACCGACGTCATAAATGTGGTGAGAAGATGGCTAATTTTCCTCATTGACCTGAAGCCTCAGCTCTAACCAGTGGAGGTGCAGCGTCAAACAATTACAGGTTTTCAGCTCGGGAACGTCCCACAAACCACCAGACTGCTCATTGGGTAGCATGACCCTGTCTGTTAGCATAACGGTAGCATGACAGTTATACATTTCCCCCACTGTGTTTATAAAGTAGGGAAGTTACAGAAACATACAGTCTGGCCAACAACTAGCCTAGCCAAATCGTCTTAAAGGGGCAGTCCACCAATTCTTTGTCAAAATAGTTGTATGTTGTGTTGGTTCTGGAGGAAGTCTGCAAATTTTTAATGGAAAGTATGAGTTACAAACATTAAGCAAGACCTTTGAAAGGTGTGGCCATTTAATGGATAGCATGGGGTTGGGGTGTAATTAAACTGCTATCCCGCTGCATTATGGGAAATGTAAGATCCTTCTTGGGTACTTGAGCTTGACTCATAGTTTATCCTTAAAGTCTGAATGTTTTGGCCTCTGCTGCGTTGCTTTTTATGATTCTTTCTTTTTCCGCTTAGCTCAGAAACGCAAAGCTAACTCACTTGAGTACCCCCGTAATATTCAACTTCCTGTTTGTAAATACTTGTCATTCACATTTCACTGAAATAAACGACTCAAAACGATTGTTGTCACTGAGACACAAGGTCAGTGACACGGACATGAAGACGGCGGTGGAAACCCGCCGTGCCCGATGAAACACTGCGACAGCGAAAGAGTCCTTCGCCCTCACCTTCCTCCTCTCTCCCTCCTCTTCCTCCACCCTGTGCGCCGCTGGCAGGCTGAGCCACCCAATCCCTGCACAGCTCGGGACTGTCCTCATGGGACAGGCAACAGCAGACGTAAAACAGCAAGCGCCGCACGAGGGAGGAGGCGTGGCCGACCACATCCGCCTCCAAGACGTCTCTGCCGCAACTGCAGCCATGCAGGAGCCTCCACGGGCGCCGGGCGGAGGGCCGCCCGTGCCGACACCACTTGGCTCTGGAGCAGGCGCACGGTTTCAAAATAGTCGCTATGCAGTCCATAGCTAGCTGGAAGCGGGGGGTTCCGATTGGCTCAGAGCGCTTCCATGAAGAGGGCGGAGTCAATTGGCGTCGTGCTGCGTGCACTCAACGCTCATTATAACATCACTGCCCGGTCCCGTTGTCCGTGGTGCCGAGCTCCTCCTCCCTCCTCCGGAGTACACAAAAGAGGGAGAGATGAAGGAGGCAGGAGTGAAGAGATAAGAGGAGGAAAAGCCTCTCCAACAACAAACTGGAGCTGAGCGGAGTGACCCGACCTCAACAAACTCCTCGTGTGCTCAGCGAAGGGACGTCCAGGCGCTCGCCTTTCAACTTCACCGCAACTCCCCCCACTCAAAAAAAAAAAGGGTTTCCTTTTCATTCACAGGTAGAGCCTCCTCCAAAGCAAGCAGAGGAGGAGAAGAGCAGCCGAGGCATGAAGTGGAAAGAGTAAATCCTCTCCTCGATGACGTCCTCTTTGTTCACAAACCCAACGAGCAGAGTTTGCGAGCGTTAGAGGAGTTTTTCTTTCAAGCGCGGAGCCTCCATATCTGGTCGGAACGGCGACCTCCCTCGTCTGACTGCTCTGCAAATCAAAATCTCCTCCTCCTCCAACCCCCCCCCAACCTCCAAAACAAAAAACACACACACACACACAGGAGAGAGAGGGAAGGACTGCAGGAGGAGCTGAATGGAGAGAAGTGAGGGCAAAGTTTAGAGAGACGGCTCTCTTCACCAGAAGAGAAGCAGAAAGCGTGAAGAAACGCTGACGAGTGTCTCAGCACAGACTGGTAATCCACTTTAGTCCCAGAAATGTGAAAAATGTAAAAAGAAACGTATCAAATACAGAATTAAAACATGTTTAAATCTTCAGCTGAAGCTTAGATTTCCGTCCAGAGAGGATTATCCAATGCAGGGTGTTTCTGACGACAGATTAAATGTCACTCATCTTTCTAAAAATCCTTTTTTGAATGTCATTTTTGCTCAAAAGAATAAGATACAGGGTTTTAGAGTCACTGTTAATGAATGAGCAACAGATGTGCTCGATCGCAACGGAAGTTGACGAAAAAAAAAAGGATTAAATACCAGAAAAAAATACGTTCTTTCAGCTTTCTTGTCCACTTGAATTAGCTTAAGAAAAGAAAAATGAATCATTAAAAGCCACAGGAATTACATGCATCTCTCTTTTGTTTTCGACTCCCCCGTTGGTTGGACCATAATTCATAAATTCATCTGCATTTCACAATGAGAATAAAGCCCCTGGTGAACACAGTGCAGATGAAGAGGCAGCGATTTCCCTCAGGATGTGGTGGAGACCAAAAACAGAGCTAAAAGAGACGTCCAAATGTGTGGTCGCTGCTTTTTGAGTTTGTGACAGGAGTCAGAGGAGGAGGAGGAGGAGGAGGAGGAGGAAGCAGCGAAGAGAAACAAAGTGAAACCGGAGCTGGCTCATGATAACGTCTTTGTTTTGACAGCGAGTGAGCGATAGAGACGCAGAGAGGTAAAGAGAGAGAGAGAGAGAGACTCCACATGGTAATGTTTAGAAGAAGTGTGTCAACCCCGAGGAGGAGGAGGAGGAGGAAGAGGAGGAGCGGTGGGGAGGCGAGAGGAGAAGCTGGCGGGGGGGGGTTGGGTTACATTTCTGCATTTTCTCTCTCACTGAGGTACCTTGGGACGATCAAATGTAGGGTCAAAGGTCAACCCCCTCCCTGCCGCCAGACGCAGTCTAACAGGTCACAGCTGTGTTGCAGGGGAGACGCTGTTCTAATGCTGGTTCTGGTTTCTCCTCGATTCTCCCCTCGCTCTCAACCAGAACCGAGCCTTGGGGGGGGGGGGACTCATGACGCTACAATGGGGACCAATTACCAGAGAATCCTCACGTCTCTCTTCACCGGACAAAACAAAGTCTCTTTGAGGCCGAGTCTGCCCCGACTGAAGGTGAAATACTTACGTTATGATTAATGGTATATTGTTTAACCAGTCACTGTGGTTCAGGACATTTTCACACTCACAGATTAAATGTGGCCGAAACCACAGGAAACAACGACGCTGTCTTACTCCTCCAGTTCTGGTTCTGGTTCATATGGACTTTGTGCAAATGAATTAGTTATGTAATGAGACGTGTGTCGACATATGTGTTAATATACGTACCGGTCCTTTTGGTCAGCCGGAGGTGGAGGAGCGGAGAGGAGGGAAGCGAACGAGTGAATCCCTCCATCATCCTGACCTCTGACCCCTCTGACTCGATGCTGCTGCCGCCTACAAAGAAAGGAAAGAGAGAGAGAGAGAGGGGTTTGAGATTAGAAGATGAGACACGTTTCCTCTGAGAAACGAACACAACACCAGACAGGGTGCACAGAGCGTACGACGCACTCACCGCCGTTGTTGCCGCTCTTTTGGCGGCTTTTGCCGCCCAGCAGCATCTTCAGGCTGTTTCGGAACATGGTCGCTGACGACAACGGGTCGCACGCGGACTTCCTGTCAGCGCTGGAAAAAGAAAGAGAGACTGAACGATTAGAGCCCAGAAGGCCCGACATGCTGATTTAACACCGAGCTCAGAGTCTGCCCAGAACCTTTCAATCGTGTGTGTGTGTGTGTGTGTGTGTGTGTGTGTGAGCTGAGAAAATGAAGCGATCGGTCGGCACGGGCGAACAGATGGCTGATAAAAATAGCGCGCGCGGCGTCACTTCCTCGTTTCTCGCTCACACGGAGCGACTTTCACACATTTAGGCGCTTTGGTTTAACGAAGCGGAAAACGCCGAGCGACACCGCGAATTTTTGTTAATGTTCGGAAAGAGGCGGGGCGATTGGACGGCGTTCGTCCAATCGCCGTCAACCGCAGGTGATCACAGCAGCGTGGAGGATTTCAAAATAAAAGCAGTGCGGGGCCGGAGAGCGAGTAGAGACCCCAGGGCTTTACTTCCTGTGCGCACGCCAGCCGTCCCGGGAGGGCGGTCATTCGCTCGTTCGGGCTCCGCCGCACACGACGGGCAAACACAACCAGAACTTGTCATGCGTGGAAAGTCCAGGACGGGGCTTAATCCTTTGTCTGAGAAAGAGTCGCACACACACAAGCTGCAGCGGCCAGATGTCTCCTTATTCCTCAGACGTGATGCACTGAGCCTCGCATGTGTGTGTGTGTGTAATGTGTGTCAGTGTGTTAATCCTTACACACACACACACACACACACACACACACACACACACTGCAGCACATACATTAAAATGACAGCACACAAGTCTTATGTAAATGAACTGAGGACAAATTAGACAGCGGCTGAGACACAATGTGTTAACAACCTCCATTAACACAAAACATTAGACCAAAAAAAACACAACTACAATATAGAGTGAAACACAAAATCACACAAATTAAACCTTTTCATTCCATATTTTAGCTTTTCCATGTGGATAAATAGACGCGTCTGAATTTTTTTAGCCACTTGGGGGCAGCAGAACAAACCGTCAACAACATTTTGGACACACAATGGACTCTGCAGTTTGTGTATTTTGTATTTTTACACATGTTGTGTGATACAGGGTGGGATGAAGGCTGTTTTTGTCTGGGACGTGTCGCACGTGAACGCAGCTCAAACAAGCAGCTGATGCACAGATGATTACGACAATCTGCTTAATCTTCATACTGCAACATGAACGTGATCCTGCGCAAACAGATTAGGATTATTTTATCTGTGTTATCATTCCATTTCTATAAAACTTACACGCTAAAGTCGCAGCTTTAAAATTAAAATGAAAACGCGTTTTCTGGACCGTCGCTAAATAATGAGGATTCACCACAGTTTAATTATCACCAGCTGTGTGTGTGCAAGAGACTCTGTATTTATTCAATATTATTTGATTAAATATAAAATAATATATAGTATATATTTTTAGGACAAATAAAATGATAAAAAGCTGAAAAAAACGAAATGAAAGCGCGCTGTGGGAATGCGATGCGAGTCACTGGTGAGTCTTGCTGCCAGGAACACTGACTCACAGCTCATTCATGTGTTGGTCCGTGTGTGTGAAAGACACACAGATCTCACACACAGACGCACAAACACACCATCTGTTGTCACTTAGCGCTCCGTCTGACCTCCTCTAACTTTTGTGCCTAAAACAAACAACAGTTTGGTCCAAACGGTGCTAAGCACGTTAGCTTAGCGCTTAGCTCCACGCTAGCATTTAGCGCAAATCTTCACATTGGCTGGGAAATTGTCTGAAAACGTGTTACGGCTCGATTTTTCACACGTGCTTTTACGTGTGTGGTGTTGGCGGGTTAAATCGTTTAGTAAATTCACATTAAGTGTTAGCGGCGCTCATGCTAACACACTCACGGACGGACACGGGGCGTCGTTTTTACGTCGTACGGCTACACGCTTTCTGCCCGGCGCCGGTTTTACCATCACCGACCGACGTGCCGACCTGCTCCACCTGTTCCCAGGTAAACTCTGCTGTTTGCGCAGCTTCGCCCGTGTCACGCGAGGATCCTCGCACATCGATTAGCCCGGCGTCCTGCTTCAGTTTTGATGATTGTGGCTTGTCGTTAAAGAAAATCCAGTCTTAAAATACTATAATATTAAGATAATACTTTTTAAAAAAGGATTTCCAACACAGAAATGTCAGACTTTTGAAACGTATGTTGGTGTAAACGCTCAGTACTCGGTTGGGGCTCCTTTACCATGTATTACTGCAGTATTACTGCATTTTTTCAGACGTACAAAACCTCAAAAGGGATTTCCCTTTTAAAAAGCCACACAAAGAGCCGCAGCTTCCGACAAGCAGAGGAAATCACCGCTATCATTCACACAACAACAACACGCGCACACACACACACACACACACACTAACCCCAGAGCTTATGTACAGGACCGGTGTGGGGTTGTGTGTTTGTAACAGCGCACACTACTAGACTCTTATCTCTCTTCCCCAGTGGAGCCGATCCTGACTTCCTGCAGTCGCCTGCATGCAGGAAGGGAGTGTGTGTGTGTGTGTGTGTGTGTGTGTGTGTGCGCTTCCTGTAGATACGCAAACAAAGGGCTAACTGATACACTCACCTTTCACCCTTTCTTCGTGCCGTCACCCATCCTCACCTACACGCTAAACAAACTTCACGCTGCAGGTGGACGCATCGGCGACACGAGGAACTTCTCAGCGAACTTTGATGGATGATCACGCGATCGGCCTCGAAACAAAAAACGACAAAACTCGTGTCCTCGTCATCAAAACCGCCAGTGAAAACCTACTAACTTGAATTATGCCGCCGCCGCCGCCTCCAGTTGTTCTGGCGTCAGCAGGGACGGTGGAACGTGTCAAACACGGCGCGAGATAATACAAAAGGTC
This sequence comes from Psettodes erumei, assembly GCA_016785225.1. NCBI lineage: Eukaryota > Metazoa > Chordata > Actinopteri > Pleuronectiformes > Psettodidae > Psettodes > Psettodes erumei. The sequence goes on along the minus strand of JAFBJZ010000776.1, from coordinate 2,438,798 downwards.
AGTTTCATTTTCACCGCCTCAATCATTTGTGTCACTTTTATTGTTATATTGTCGTCCCAGTTATGATGGGATCACAGCAAAGCGGACCGCAAAACTGCCAAAGGACGGGTGAGGAAATTACTGGTGCGGCCACGCACAAACGCACAATGACAGGAGCCGCTGCATTAAAAGATGTTCGAGGACGCGGGTCAGGTGGTGCGACGCTCACCCGCCCGTATGGAAAAACGATACTGGGCCATTAAATCGTGCGCTGCCCATTTCAAAGACAGGTTCTTCCCACAGGAAGTCCGGATGATGAATGGCTGTGTGAGCACACACACACACACACACACACACACACACAGATTATTTTCTCTTCATTATCACATTTTCAGGGTGCTGGGCTCAGGATGGGAGCGAGTCCACCAGGAAGTTTTGGAAAAATGTCTTTAAGAACCCTGAATGTAAGCTTGGGGGAGGGGGGGGCTTGTGACATCACACAGCAACGGTTGGCTGCGACTCTTTTAATTAGCACTTAGCGATGCTACGAGTTATCTTATTAAACTAATGACTGACGTGGTGGGGGGGCTTTTAATCAGAGCCGTGTTAAACCCAGACTAGGAGCTCCAGGGTTAGGCAGATTAACGTGAGATTACACCCGAACGCACCGCCGCTGTCTCGGAGGAAGAAGACGGGACAAAATACAACAACTGCTGCGCAAACATGTCCGACGTTTACAGGAAAACAAAGGAGCTGCAGGTCAGGCCCGTATGGCGCAAAGCATCTCGCCAACCGTGCCGCAAAGACTCGAGGTCCAAACTCTGTCCAGAGGGGACAGAGGACAGAGACACGAGTCCAGGAGCCGCTTCGTCCTGGCGTCTCCAATCCCGGCTGTGGCCTTTGGGCCTCACAGGGGTCCCGCCCCGGATGTAAAAGCTTTGTACAGCCTGGAGGAACGAGCCACGACTTCCACCATTATGGTTATGCATCATATATAAACATACACATAAATATATATAATATTTGTTTTCTGAAAGTGCAGCAAAGAGAAGACGTGAGCCGACTGGCGTCACCTGACCTTCAGGTGCCGCCGCAGGGATTGTGTCAGATAGACGCACATATTCCCGCCTGCAACCTGTGCTCCTCTAATCTTAGTCTGCGCTGTTATTCCCTGCAATCAGTTTGTGTTGTAACATCTACACAACATGTTGATGCGTGTCTGTGCGTAAATGCGGCTGACTCTAATTCTGCAGTAATCTGCATGTCATAGATTATCATCCATACCAGGGGCCGTATTATAATAAAACAACAACAATGTTAATAACAAGTGTTATAAAATATTAATACAATTGTCAAAGCTACTATTATAATACGTGTTGTTGTTTTCTTTGATAGCATTGCTGTGCTGATAGGACATGTGAGCCGCCGACACACACACACACACACACACACAGCCATCTTACTACAATACCTATCTGCACGTCCGTCGCTCGCTCACACACACACACACACACACACACACACACACACACACACACACACACACACACACACACACAGCGAGCCTACCTTGTGTGTGTGTGTGTGTGTGTGTCCTCCCTCCAACCGCCGGCGGTCGGAACAGCGTCAGGCCGGCAGATGAAGGTCGCTTGCGGGCGTGTTGATGTCAAACCCTCGGTGACTTCTCCTCCGTGAATCCCTGGTGAAGAGCGGCGGCGGCGGCGGCGGCGGCGGCGGCGGCGTCGCGCGTGAGGCGGATTCCCTCTGGTCCCGGTTTCCCATTCATTACCGGATATCGGCGTCTCTTTATCGACACGCGGGCGGTGACGATGATGATGAAGATGATGATGGTGGTACTGTGACCATTATTAACCCCCCTCCCTCCCTCTTCCTCCGGTGTAGCGCGAGCTGACGTCTGAGACGCTCCGGAGGCACGAGTCTCCTCCGGGTCGACGGTGGGTAATGAATTATTCAAGAGAAGGGGGCGTGGCCAACAAGCTCAGCGCACTTAAATACGCGTGTGCGCGTGCGCGGAGCGTGTACGCGCGCGCGCGAGGGCCAAAGACAACAACGGAGTCCCCTGGTTGCGGTGGAAGCGGCTGCTGTCACCGTGAAGCGGGGGCGCCTGGTGGCCACAGGGGGAACTGCACCTGAAAAATAAATATTTAGATTTTTTTAAAATTAATTTTTATTTTATTTACAGAGAAGTTAACAAGCCGTAAGCGCTCTACAAAAGTTAGGAAATTTAAAGATATTAAAATAATAATATTAAATATGTGGCACCGCTCTGCTCCATCCATAAAGGGTGATATTTTACTGATACACTCTTCAGATATGTTGGGCTTGCAAAACTGAAGCTCTAAAGAAAACTAATAAACTACATTAATATAGTGTCAGTTCAGCATATATACACACATATAAAGTAATATATTTCCCCATTAAGATGTCCTGATTTCAAGTTCTCCAGGAAATTTTACATTTGAATTAAGATAATTCCAGCACATTGACCAGTGAATGTCATTTTTTCAGCAAAGAGCACACACATTTCAGGATAGAAGAAGAAAATCATACACCTTTATTTAACGCCCTGTGTTTTTATCATTTTTTTCTTTTCATTTTCTACCTCAACATGAAACTGCGGACAACACTGAACGTGGAGTTACAAGTTGTGTACCTGACAGGAGGCTGTGGCACCGTGTATGCAGACTGTGACTGGAAATCAAAACACAACTTGTACACGTTGACAAACATGTTTTGGCAGCATCAGCAATGGTGATAGATCCATATTTCCTCCTCATGACCTTAAGCCTCTGCAGTGCTTCACGTCGGCAGGGCCACACTGGGGGTGGGGTGGAGTCAGGGGGAGGGTGTTTGCATCTCAGTTTGCTTTGGTTGAAAGTGTCTGCCGACACTGTATGATTTTAAAACTTCTCACGCTTCACATCTGAATTTTTATAGATTTTTTTTCCCTGATGCATGTGTGTGTGTGTGTGTGGGGGGGGTCGTCATGGATGCATTGGGGAAACACAGAATATACAAATGTACATTTAGGAAAATAACTTCTGTCAGTCCATCTCAGTAGAACGACTTCTTTCACAGTGTTGTTTTATGTACAATATGTTACAGGTAATGATTCTGCATATACCAGGAGATCCACAGCTACTCGACACGTGGAGATAAATCAGCTTTCTGTGCAGTAAATAAACACGAGGTGAAAGCTTGAGAGGAAAAAAAAAAACTCCACCTCGCGCCTCTTGTCCTTCTACGGAGCAACTTTACTCTTATATAGATTCTTGCATATTTATACTGTATATGACCTGCCATTAGGGAGGAAGTGTATGAGATAAGAGGTCTGTGCATGTTCTCTAGAGTATATAGATAATCCTTACACTCAACAAATAATTAACAATTTCTGACATTATAAAAAGATTTTTTAAAAAGTGAAATCACATTTTTACACTGTACGTATGAAACTGAGCACGAACGCGTCGTCGATCCTTTAATGCATCTGTATAAAGATATTCAGCCAGTGACCCACAGACTTTCTGGGTCCAGAAACAGTTTTGTCCTCCAGTTTATCTGATATGAGGTGCAGTTTTTTTTAGCGTGGATGGCGGGACCACGCCGTGCCCCCCGGGTGGCGCTGTGCTGGGAGCAGAGCTTCAGGTGGAGGGGGAGGGAGGAGACGGGGACTGGGGCCCGGGGCTCCGGCTCGGGGAGGGGACCGATTTGGGCGACGCGCTTGGACGACAGCTCCTGGGGTCGGCTTCTCCTCTGCCCTTTCCTCCTCCTTTCTCCCCCCCGGCTCCTTGCCCCTCCAGACCCTCGGAGTTCTCCAGCATCTCCTGGATGAGAGGAGGCATGGAGCCGGGAATCTCCATCTTCAGTGTGATCACTCGCTCCGCTCCTGTAGGAGAAGGAGACGAGCACCTCCAATAAACGCTGGTTCTCACATAATAATAATAATAATAATAATAATTAATGATGATGTCGGTGTCTCACCCTTCACACTGATGCTCCTGAGGTCGGTAATCTTCATCAGTATTTTGGGGAACATGCAGGGTTTGTCAGGCCTCCTCCTCCTCACATACTTCTACACACACAAGGGAAGTATTGCTTTACTCATTATTGATCTTTTTCTGATAAAGCAGAGCTCTGTGATGTCACATCGCTAATGAATATGATGTCAAACCTTCAGGGCTTCCAGCATCGGCTCCTGCAGAACATCCACCTTCTCCGGTTCCTCCAGATCCTGACGATCTGCTCACACACACACACACACACACACACCACCCAGAAAAAACACATCATGATCCGCACATACGTCACACACGCTTGAATTTCCCGCCTCAGAGTCGGGATCGCAGCAGTACCTCCGCAGAGCAGGCAGATGGCGCTGAGCAGTCCCGTCTCGGCGTCGTCCATCTCCAGCGGCAGCAGCTGGCTGGCGAAGGAGAACACGAGGTCCGTGAGGGGTCCGAACCCGGCGTTGTGCATCTGGGTGCGGTTCAGGGTCAGACCGTCGGAGAATGTCATGGTGTCCTGGTCCGGGGTGTAGCGAGTGCAGATCCTCAGGATCTGGGGGGGAAACGGGGGAAGGGAGAAAGTTGAAGACTTGGTACGCTGCGCGCCGAACGTGTGTCGGGTGTGAGGAACGCACCAGGATGTCGAGGCAGGCGGCCTTCAGCAGCGTGATCTGATCGGCGATGGTCAGCGTGGTGAAGCCCGGCAGCTGCTTGGCGAACTCCACCGTCTTAATGATGCACTTGGTGGACAGCTCACTGAACTTGTCCCAGAGACTGACGTCCAGCGAGACACGGTGCTCTGCGCTGTTGCTCTGCAGATTGTTGGGGGGGGGGGTGGACACAGATTTATCGTCTTTATCGCATCTTTACGTTTGTAGTTGTGTTTTGATCTGTAGTGTTGTGCGTGTGTGAGTACCGTGGTGTATTTCCCCAGCTGACAGAGCGAGGGGAACGTGTCCTGATGGGCCCGGCGGACGCGTTCGATCATCTGCTCCGTGTCGGCCGACAGGACGTAGATCTCCACCTCGCCCTGCCTCCTCTCCTCCTTCTTCCTCTTTGTCCTGTCGTTCCGCACCACTGCCGGCCGAAACCAGGAGAGGAAGAATTCATCTTAGAAATTTAAGCGTCACTTTGCGTTTAACGCCTGAGGCGTTAAATCAAGCGCGAGGCGGCCGCTCTCTGCTTAAAGCGACTCCACCGGGCCTGAGGAAGCAGTTTTACAATCAGGCCTGCAAATGGGATGAAAAAGGAGTCTGCCGCTCTGGCTGGAACAACATTCGAGATGACTGCTGCTCCTTTCCGACCACGCTTTTTGTAATCTTTTACCATCTGGGAGAACGATGGTCGGGCTGGTTAGCATTAGTCAATGCTTGGGGGTTTTTCAGGGCGTGCACCACCCATGAAAGGCCACCAGGGGGAGACGGACATCAAGGTTCGAACCCCTCACTGACTTACTGAGTTCTGTTCTGTTATTGTGCGACTACAAAGTGACTCGCGAGCGGCCGCCGGATATTTCATTCTGTTTTCGGTCTTTTCCAAACATCGACCGTGCACTCACACTCCTTGGACATGCCGACGTCGAGGCATTTCTGCAGGCGACAGGACTGACAGCGGTTCCTCGTCACCTTGTTGATGACGCACACCTTGTCCCGGTGGCAGGTGTACACCATGTTCTTCTGGATGCTCCTCCGAAAGAAGCCCTGGCAGAGAGAAAGGAAACACAGATGTAGTTCTCCTCTCGGACGAGGCTCCGGTAAAACCCCGAAGCGCCGCTATTGGCCTAAACTGCTGGGAAACTCCCATGATGCACTGAGCACTTCCTCCTTCCTGCATTTCTATGCAGGTATCTCTGATACTCCTGTTGGGATCTTGGTAACACAAACAAAAAGCCATCACTGCGACAAGCGAGCAGGCGCTCGACTGGAAAAAATATTTAGCGAGTATAATCCCTGGAGCAAAAAGAGCGGCTGAGTTGGTTTTTGTCGAGCAGCTGGCAGCAGGTCAGCACGGGGTCCGGCAGGACTTAAGTCGACCACGAACGCACGAAACCACCAAAAATACCAACGGCACGCACAGAGAGTGTGTGTGTGTGTGTGTGTGTGTGTGTGTGTCTGTGTGTGCGTGCATGCAGAATCAGATGAAGCAAAGAGGCTTACAGACCCTGGGAGAGGCGTAAAGGTCGCGACCTCTTCCCTGACACATTAAGCATACACTCAGTGGTCTCATGCTCTCTTCATGGACCCGACCGGCCCGGTTACCCATGAACCAATGCTGCAGCGTGTGTGTGTGTGTGTGTGTGTGTGTGTGTGTGCCTACCTTGCAGCCCTCACAGGCGCTGACTCCATAGTGGTATCCCGAAGACTTGTCCTGGCACACAAAGCAGGGCTTGTAGATGCGGGGCGGAGGCGGGGGGGGTGAGGGGGGGCTGGGGACGAGCAGGTCCTCCCCCGAACTCGTGCTCTCCGTCTCGATAGCTGCGGGGAGACGGGAGGACGCTTACATTTGGTCAGGGTGCGTACCAAAGGTGCGTGGACAGCAGCTACGCTAAGTCTGCGCAGGCTCCCAGAACCACCTGGGGCCCGGGTCAGCATCGGAGCCTCCACCTTCCATCAACACTGATTAATACCGCTCAGGCTGAGCGTGCTCCAAACCGATGGTTCACGCCCAGTTAGATCAACAGTGCGTTTGTGTGACGTTAACCGTCACCGCTGCAGCTCAGCTCCGTCACACAAGTCTGTGAAGTTTACCGAAGTCGTCCCGACCACGCGTGGACTCGTCGACTTTCAGCCGTCGTGCCATTTCCCGAAATTCTTCAAAAACATCACAACCTCATTTCCAGAAGCATCTCAGTTTCTGGTTCACTTCAGGTATTTCATTTTCACGTGACGTACAGTATCTGGAGCTCTTAGCTAAAGTGAATAAACTGAACTCATTAAATCCGTCTGACCGCAGATGACTCTGTCGTCGACGGCCCGCGGCGGGTCGAAGCTACGCACGATCTCGGCCGCAGCGGGAAACGAGGTTCCACTCAGAAAACTAAAAATACTCAGAAATGCTTTTGATCACGGTCAGCAGACGGCAAACTCGTGCAACCTCGCGAGCTGCGGTTCCGGCACGAGCGACCCGAGGGCACGTCTCGGAAATGCGCGCCCGAAGCACGTCCAGTAAACTCAATTTACTTTACGGTGCCACGTGCAGGTGCGTTGATCCGGGGCGGCGGCGTGAAGCCGGACGTGGAGCCGGAGGCTGAGTCTCTGGGTTTTACTGAGGCCACCGCGCGGTTAAAACCCTTCAGAGTCCGGGTCAGTTTAGTTCAAAATCCAATAGAGACAAGCCAGCGCCGGACTAAGCCGTTTACCGGCTCTGATGTAAAATACATGAAGCGGCCTCCCCAGGCGGTCCTGGCTCCACGCCAGGCGGCGGTTTCCTGAAGAGAGGGCGGGCCCTCGGCCCGCTCGGCCCGCTCGGCTCACGCACCGACCACCGCGCCGGAGCTGAAGGAACGAGCTCCAAAACGTCAGAGAAGCTCCGACCGACCGACCCACATCTTTGTCCAACGCCCTGTCCGCCTGTGTGTGCTGTGCTTCGGTGTTGTGACATCACGTACAGGAATTTCGATGACGTCATCGCGTGCTCTTTTTTTTCTCCGTGAGAAAGCTCGTGTCAGACGTGATCGGAGTCGGACCACATGACAAGATGCTGGTGTCTTTTTAAAAAAAGACGTCCCAGCTGAACCAAGATGGCGGCGTTGTCCTTCCCTCAGTGTCCTGGACCATAAAACGTCCAACAAAGACCAGGACTGTGAACGAATGAATGAATAACCGGCTCTCCTCTCCGCTGCCTGTGTTTTAACTTTTATCTGATGGCAGTGCGATCTCACACACACACACACACACACACACACACACACACACCTCACACATGCACGCACACACACACACACACATTCAGAAATCAAAAGAAATCTGTTAGCTACAAGCACTGACACGCAACCGTCCACCTCCTCCCCTTTTCACACCCTCACACTCAGGTCTCACTTGGTCAGTACACCCTCACATTCCCAGACAAACTGTGAGTGTGTGTGTGTGTGTGTGTGTGTGTGTGTGTCCAGCAGACAGAGAGAGAGAGAGAGAGAGAGAGAGAGGTCATTCAGTGCGGAGAAGTGATGACTGGGCAGCTGACACAGGAAAGAAAGAGGCAGATAGAAGGAGAAATAAAGAGTGGGAGAGATGTAGGTCACTTCCCAATTGTCAGTGAGTCATTGCTCTGGATCACACCCAAACACACACACACACACACACACACACACACACACACACACACACACACACACACAGTGAACAGCGAACCAGTGCTTACATTTGCTGAGTGTGTGCGCCTGTGTGCACCCTTCGACCTTTCAACCCATTCGACACTCTTAATTCACTCACACACACACACACACACACACACACACACACACACACACACACACACACACAGCGCCTCTCTCCCTGCACCCTCTTTATGACTTAACCTTGGTTGTGCAAGGCCCATGTCACAGTGACATCAGCACGTCATCACCCGGAGGTCACCGACCGGCGCGCTGAACTCACCCTTTGTTTGCAATGTGATTTGCCAATTAGCATCGTGGCTAACATCCTGGCTTATGAAATGATTAAATTTTAAAAAGAGATGCCACCTTGGCTAATTTGTCCCGCCCATACCGGGATGGGATTGGTTCTTGCATCACATGTAAACAGCCAGTGCGAGATGCAGAGATGTTTTTAGAGTTAAGGCTGAAGTTGACCTGTCAGGTGTGTGAGAACACGCCTGAACTTCCTGTATCCGTCACTTCAAGTTAAAAACACCTGAATGCGACTCCCTGACATTTTGTGATCATCCAAGGCAATTTGGCGGGAAGAATTTTTGCTGGCACGCCACGGCAACGAGACGAGCGTAGCCCGGTTTACGTTCGAGACTCATAAACGCTCCGGTTTCAGTCCGCCGAGCTGGAGCTCAGTTTCAGCTCAGTTTCAGCTGGATTTTGGAAAATGAGAGCAGGCAGCTGCTGACCCACTAAGGTCATTTCAGCTGCTCCATGCACAACACAACACAACACCAAACCCTCGAGTTGCACAACAATATCCAGCTGAATTGATGGACCTGTCATCCTAACAATGTTGGGGAAAAAAAGGTTGGCCATCTTCAACTGGATGCTAAATAGCATTAGGAGTGTCCTGCCAATCAGCACCAACACGCACACTGTGCAATTATAATAAACTGCAAAGAGGCACAACAGTCACAAGCTGTGTGTACACTTTGTGTGTGTGTACTTAGAAGTTTCTTTTCAGAGCCGTCACACAACATGTCCACAGACAGAGAAGCCGTGTTTCCATGAGGAAATACAGTTAACCAGATGGTTTAAACGGTGTAAACACCAACAAACTCATTAATATGCTAAGAAGACAGAAAAGGGAATGAGGCCTCAGGTTGGAGCCTATAGAACCGGGGCGTGTTCCATTTCGCTCCTGGTGAAGGGAAGATGGACAGAGGTTGTGGGGAACCTGATTTTAGAAGAGAGGAAAAAAAACGAGATGGCTGTGTTGTGTGTGTGTGTGTGTGTGTGTGTGTGTGTGTGTGTGTGTGTGTGTGTGTGTGTGTGTGTGTGTGTGTGTGTGTGGTCCACACGCATGTGTCTGCAAATTCGTTCGCTCAGCGGCACTCACAGTGGCAGGATCCGCTCCAGTGCCTGGAGCCTCCGAACGGACGCTGGAGGCCTCCCACGCCGGACAGGAGTCCCTTCTCCGGCCCGAGCCCCGGGGGTCTGTGGTAGTAGTCCATGCTGAGGAAGGCGCCGGGGCTGGGGCTGCTGCGGCTCGGGCTGGGGCTCAGACCCACGACATCCACGCTTTCGTACATCCCCCGAGAGACGGAGGTCGCGTTCGGTTCCGTCACGGTCCAAAAAAAAAAAAAAAAAAAAAAAATACGGAGGGGAAGAAGAAATATATTTGTGATCGAAGAATGGCGAAGAGAGAGGGAAGGGTGTTCACATCTTCAGAGCAGACTGGAGGGAGGAGGAGGAGGAGGAGGAAGAAGAGATGACCTGTCCCGGTGACCTTTCAGGCAGTTTACAGTCAAACTTTGCCGTCGTGGGGTTTTTTAATTGCACAACAAATCAAACGCCGTGTTGCGTTACACGCTACAAGTGTTCCGCAACTTCGTTACTTTGTAACGACGGCAGATTTAAAAAAAAAAAAAAGAAAAAAGAAAGAAAGCGTGTAACGTTACACTACGACACGCACGCGCACGCACGCACGCGGCGTGTATGGCGTTAAGAGTTCATGACGTTTCCAGCTCGCGTCCCTGCTGGGTTGTTGTTGGGTTTTTTTTACTCGGCTCCTGCGTGCTCAACGCCAGCAGTTTGTTTGTTTTCTCCACCGCGGATAAAAAAAAAAAAAAAAACGTGTTATGTAATTGTCGTGTCGCTTCCTAACCGCCGTAGCCCGCCATGCGGAACGATCGCTTTGACGCCACCGCGGTTGAGTCCGTGAGAGGAGAGAAGAAACGAAGTTAGAATAAAAAATAAAAAAAATAAAACAGCGGAGGTCCAGTCGGTGGAAGCTCCGGTCGCTCCGGTTCCGGCGTTCACCGCAGAAACTCAGTCGCGTATGACTTTGAACTGTGAGTCCGAGGCAGCGCACGATCCGAAAGGTCGAGCCGGCGGCGGCGGGTACGAGCGGGGGCGAATTATCCGAGTTTGGGTTCGTGCGGCTCCCGCTGCTTCTGTGTTGAGGTCCGGCGGCGGCGCAGGCGGCGGTGTCCTGTGGTAACCTCCGCTCTGTACCCGACGGCCCCTCTCTCTCTCTCTCTCTCTCTCTCTCTCTCTCTCTCTCTCTCTCTCTCTCTCTCTCTCTCTCTCTCTGGTTTGACGAGTGACACCAGCTGCGCACGAGCTCCACCTACCTGCCCTGCGCGTGCCGAGCACAACAAGGAAGCACCCCCCCCAAAAAAAAAAAAAAAAAATTAAAATGTCTCTTATCGTGTCAGCTGATCATTAAAAATGCTCCATTATCCCCTTTAAAAAAAAAAAAATTATTCTGACCTAGTTTTTAGTTTAAGTCCGTTTATTTATAATGTTACTTCCGTTTTTTAATGTTATGTTTTGTTTTATTTCTTACCTTGTTCCTTTGTCATATCGCTAATTTTATCCATATGTCTACTGTTGGGAAGTGTATTCTCTTAATATTATTTGTAATATGCCTACCTTGACACTAACTTAGAAATACGAAGCCAACAGACAGACAGATAAATAGATAGATAGATAGATAAATAGATAGATAGATAGATATATAGATAAACAGATAGATAGATAGATACTGTAGATTGTTACTGTAGATTTTTTGCACAAGCAAATGTAGAGCCACATTAGTACCCGTTCATACATTCATGCATGAATGCATAGCAAGTCTAGCAGGCCTGCCCCCCAATGAGACATGTGAAGTAACACACACACACACACACACACACACACACACACACACACACCAAACCCTTTTAATAAGTGAGTGTAGGTCCTGCTATGAGGCCTCCCTGTATTGATTAGCTGCTCCTCAGAATATGAGTGGAGAAAGGAGAAACGCTTCACATTCATTGCTACCTGTTAAGTGATACAGGACATTTAATCTATGGAAACCGCAGAGGCAGGGGCGAGGTGAAAATGGGTTTTTGGGGGGGTGGGGGGAGGACAGAGACAGAGATGAGGATGAGATTTTTTTTTTTTTCGGGTTAAATGTGAAGGCAGCAGCAGCATAGACGTGGAAAAGGTTTATTTCCACCAGGTTTTTCCCCCCACATGGGGCAAAGTGGTGCAGTGATGAGAGTTATTCATGGTTTCCAGACACTTTGACCCCCTGACTCTCCCTCCAGCTCACAGCGAGGTTTAATTTGCGATTCTCAATGAAATATCTTGACAGAATTTCGACTGACTGCCATGACATTCATGTTCCCCTCGTGATGAAATGTCAGTTTTTTCATCTAGCGCCATCGTCAGGTCAGAGTTTTTCATTTGTTCAGCGCTTACATTTTTGCCTCAAGTGCCTGCAAAAACCAATGAAATCCCATCAGCGTGGAAATGTTAAGGCAAACATGCTAAACCAGTGATTCAACAGTGGGGGGGCTTGTCGGGGCTTAGAAGCTCATCTTTTGTGTTGGGGCACCCAAGCAGCTTAATCCAGCCATGTGCCTGCCTCCTAACCCAGCTTTGGTTGTTGTTACCTTAAACATTAAACTTTGCCCGTCCAAAAAGATGGAGCATTTTATTCAGGCATTCACCCCAGAGCTGAGAGAATGAAATCAAGTCCTGTAAAGAACAGAAATCAGGACATGAGGGTGAGGAGAGTGTGAATGGAGGAGGGACGAAGTGTGGAGGCTAAAGTGGAGGTTAAAAGAGAGGGGGGGGGGAAGAGGTCAAGCAGGGGTCACACCTTCACACTTAACTGCAAAGCTGCATTCATGTTTCGTTTTTTTTTTAGTGTAAACATGGTGATAGTCAAATCATCCACCAGTGAATGAGTCCTACTAACAAAAGTGCGCATCACAACCCTTCTTCATTGTTGTCCAGTATCACATCGGTCTGCACTGCGTGAAACGTTCCTTTATAACTATGAACACACACACACACACACACACACACACACACACACTCCAGTTTATCATGACTCACTCTCACATTCGCCGTTCCCAGGCGCCTGTCTCACAAAAGCGCTTTGCAATCGCTGCTTACGTGCAAATTGCTAATGGAGGCAGCGACATATTTTGCAATTGCAGAAAAGTTAGCGAGCACAACTGCAACATTAGATGCAAATGTTCTACGTCGAGAAGTGACAATGAAGGAGGTTTTGAATGCAAACTGCTTACTCGGCAGTGAAATGAATATTTGTCCCAACCCGTGGAAAAAAACAAACGCGCCCAGTTCAACAGGAGCTGAAACAGGAGAGGAGGCGAGGAGAAACCTGGGAGAAGGGAAAAGTTGGCAGAGGGAAGGGAAGAGGAGCAGAGATCAAAGGCAGCATCCTGCTGATGGAGACACTGATAGTAACTGTCTCTCCTCCATTATTCATCAGACAGCTGTGGTGGAAGTGGGTTAAACTTCTCAAAGAGAGGCAGGGACAAGGAAGACAGGAGACGGGGACAGGCTGGAACAGAGGAAAAATCTGAAAAATAAAGAGGAACGTGAATGAGGGTGGACAGACAAGAGACGTGCAGGGCAGAGGAGAAAACATAAAAACAGAGATGAAAAACTGAGAAAAAAAAAACAGTGTAGAAGAGAAGGCAAACAAACACTGTGAGACAACGCCATGTGCGCCGGGGGGGGGGATAAAAAGAAAATGTATGCACACACATGCATGAAAAGAGGAGTTTTCTGCTTGACATCACGCACAGTTTTTCAGCGGGGAGATGATCACGCAACGCTGGAAGGAGGCAGCGCCCTCACAGCTCGCATTTACAAGCAGAACGCACGCGACGCTTGTGCATTTACAGTGTTTTCCTTCCATTTGTGTGTCTCCTGGGACTTGTGTTAGCTGCGCCGGAGAGGTTTGATAGATGTCGTCCTACATGTTCGCGCTGACGTTACACTGCACTCCAGGGAAAACGAAAACATAACCCCCCCCCCAGTTCCTGTAACGTCCTGGAACCGACAATGAGACAAACAAGCTAGCTTAGCGCAGCAGTTAGCATCAAAGTCAGCGCTAAAAGTGTTATTTATCATGTGCACCCAATCACTTCCTCATTTCACAGCACGACTCACAACATTGTCCAAACATTCACACTTTGCACAGGTGAGGGTTTGCTATCACATTAAATCAGGAGTGTTTACAGCAGAGAGGCCGGTTAGCTTAGAGGAGAGCTAGCTGCTAATGTTAGCGCACATGGTATAGCCCAGTAGCTAGCGCGCAGAGTGACTACGACACGAGTGTCTCAAAAAAAAAAAAAAAACCCTCAAAATCAAAATAAACTTGGATACTTGGAGGTTTTGTAAAGGCATAAACAAACCACCGCGCGTCAAAAACAGCTGCATCAAGTATTTTCTATCTACGGCTAAATGTGTTTTCCACGCGTGATTTTAAGCTGAATCGATTTTAGTATGAAAAACAGTAAACGTCAGAGATAAATGAGAGGGTTCAGGTTAAATTGTATTTATAGTCTTCACATGTTTGTCTCTTCACAGTTAGATGGGTGGGGGGGGCAGCATTGCGTGAGACGTGTGTGCATGCATCTGTGTTGAAATAAATATAGGACATTTCAATTATATATGTATAAGTGTGTGTGTGTCCGGTGCATTTCACGGCAAGTGGGTTTGTGTTTATGATCTGTGGTCTATTTATATTTACGCACAAGCACATGACGATGCTCCTCTGGTGTGAGGCGTTGCGTTGGCGTGTGTGTTTGTGTGCGTTCTGCGCTGCGGGTGGATATTCCCTTGTCGTCATTATTAACGGGTCAGCGAGAGGCAAAAATCCCAGATGCAAAAAAAAGTGTGTTGTACAACACGGAGGCTGCAACCGAGCTTTAAAGTTTAATGAACCTGAACGGAGAAATACAGGTCAGCATCTTGTGACACAGTATGGGGTACGGGGGTCGTTTTGTTCCATGAGCAAGTTATTTACGCTCAGTTGGCAGTTTATTAGGTACACCTAGCTGAACGCTAATACAACGGTCTTGCAATAAATCCAGCATCTTTTTCGTTCTGTTATTGTGGTAATTTTTTTTAGGTTTTCATGAATTAAGGTCTCGATCCACATGTGTGACAGATAAACGTTAGCTCGGTCCGTTCAAACCGCATCACGGCGGCTCTTAAATCACTGGACCGACTTCCTGTGTGGATCGATTTGAAAATCACGTTACTCGTCTGTAAAGCACTAAGCAGTCTCGGGCGTAAATACATCTCGCACTTTAGGAAGCGTCCATACACCGCAGGTCACGTGGGTTTGGTTTACTCAGTGTTCCCAGAATCAAAACCAAGCGAGGCGAACATACCTCACAGTTTATTTTCAGTTCAACCACGGCTTAAAACTTTGCTGTCTGCTGCAACTTCCCATTAAATTAGCTTCTTTTAATTCTTTAACTATTCATTGGCTTGTCCTTGATTTAGTTTGTTTTTATTTCAATATATTTTTCTTTTTAATATCTTATTTATTTTTAATGTTTTTTCATGCCTCTTTACAGTAATATAATCCACCACATCTCTCAATGGTGTTATGAAAGCATCTTATTTTTTAAACATCGCTTTCAGGACAGCATGCTAAATTATTTTCTCTTGCTTGATAAAAGCTTGTAACCATTTTACTAAACCTAGAAACAAGCTTCCTCTCTTTATTTTTTCACTCTGTGTGTGTCTGTGTGTGTGTGTCTGTCTGTGTGTGTGTGTGTCCCTTGCGTGAGTAGAGCAGAATAACACATCAAACTGAATTTAGTAATTAAACATGACGAGTATATGAGGTCTCTCTCTCTCACACACACACTCTCTATACGCACACTGTCGCACATGCACACACACACACACACAATTATTTCAGACACTTCTGGGGAAATCACACAGACTTGCGTTCATTTCCTGAAGACTTATTCTCACCATAAACCACCACCACCGCCTAACCTTAACCACTGACCCAAAAATCAGCCTTTTCCCGAATGGGGACAGGGCTTTTGTCCCCAGTTGGACAAGCCGTCCCCAATTAACTGGTCTTTAGTCTGAAATTTGTCATTCTCCCCATTTGTCTCCGTACGTTAACAGAGAGCAAATTCTTGTAGCTCGACTTAGCCTCAATTTGCACCGTGTGCGCACGCGTAGCTGTTGATTTACGGTTCAGCATCATGTTTAATGTTCTTCCACACACCTTGTGATTCGAGTGGGAAGGGCCACCTCGCCTCATTACCAAATACTCGTCGGTGCAGCTGCCGTTTTTACGACAGCGAGGACTGGTTGTCTTGAGCAGGAGATGTGCAGTGGATATGTGAAATTTATGTTGCTGAAGAAGAGAGGCTTGCTGGACATCGCCTTTACTCTCAGCGGTCACCAGCAAGTGGACGGTGGGGGCAGGGAACATAGTCGGATGCTCCGGCCGACAAAGACACCTGAGGCCACATGAAAAGGAAGAGAGACCAACAGGCAAACAGACACAGCTCCCAGCTAACTTTCCATGACCCCATTACTGCAGTTGGAGTAATGTGGGTGAATACATGTCTGAGTGTGTGTGGAAATATTTGGGTCTGTTGTGTAAGGTCAGACTGCTCCGCACTGCGCAACATCAGGAGTTGCGTGCCCCGATCCACCGAAATCTGTGTCTTTGATCCAGTGAAAAGGTCGCGCTGCTAATTTTTCTTTTTTTTTTTAAAGGAGATTTTATTTTATTTTACTGCTTCATGCTGTAACAATGAACCCTCTGTGTGCAGACAGAAACATGTGCGTCTCTCGGCTCTCCTGCACATGACAAACAGACTGTTGTCACTGCTGGCCTCGGCCGAACAGGGGAATGTAGGGGATTCCCATCGTACAGTATCACAGCTCCCCCATTGTTTTGTTCCCCATCTGCGTCAAGCCCCGAGCTTCCCCTCCATCCCTGCCCCGGCTCCTACACCTCCCCGCTCACTCCCTTCACTTCCTGTGTCTCCTCCCTCGCTTCCTACCTGCTTCTTCAAGACTGTCCTCACACGGACAAAAATAAGCGTCACAACCGAGTGCATGTCTGGACAGTGTTTGCTCAACGTGAAATGGAGGACATAGTTGAAAAGTGTTGTAGAAAGCAAGTTAACTTCAATGGAATGTAGCTACAGCTTCCTTAGAAAGTCGCTACGTTAATTAGCATGCTAGCAGATAGCTTCATTGCATTGTATTTGTGTTTTGAGGCCTGTATCTGTTTGCTTATCTGCTGCACTGTGTGCTAACATGCACAGTATTTGAAGTAAAAAGGAAAGTAAGATATAGTGACTGAAACACTTTGCCATCTTTTGTGTCAGGGTTGAACGCGACACATCAAGATGTGTGCCAGTGATGGGAAAGACCAACCTCACACTTGCAAGGAAAGTAGGCCTGTGGTTGATCTGTCGCTAAATGCATTTTTTTTGGGGGTTGCCAAACTGAAAAGTCAGTAAAAGCCACAAAGGCACCAAGTTAGCAACATAAATGTTATCTGTGTATTTTTTTTTCGAGCCATTTCTTTGTAATTAGATGCCATATGCCCTGTCATTATTGTTGTATTTGTGGTGTTTTGTTGCTTGTAGTTTTGTCTTATAGGCTGAAGCTTCTCTCCCATGAGCCTCTGCAAGTTGTACTTCCTCTTCCTGACCCGTGCAGCAGGATATCCTGTGTCACCAGCCTGCGTACGCGTGAGGTCATCTGAGCATGGGCGCAGACGTCAGTCATGCAGCAGCACCACCCTTCTCTTAAGTCAACCTTGCACAGGCCCGTCCTTTCCTCTCCGAGATCGTGCAGGGACACTGCGGAACAAGATGCCAGGCGGCGTTGTTCCTCAAAAGCGCCCACGTGGGTGCGAGAATGCTAAAAATGGAGGGATTTGAGCAGGTGATTACCCCGAGCTGAAGACTCCCTGAGGAAATATAAACGTGATGTACAGTCGAGTGGCGGTGCGCGTCTGCCTGGCTACCTCCAAGCTCGTTTAATCCACACGTGTGTGCCGTTCCCTGGGAGATGGAGGCAGAAAAAAAAAAAAGAAAGAGGACTGATTAATTATTGAAGATACCGACACATGTCTTCTCGCTCCTTTTATTCTCCCTCTGACCTACATAGTGAACCACCTGATCCTGGCTCCCAAGCAAACCTATTGACATCAGGCTTGCTGTGTGTGTGTGTGTGTGTGTGTGTAAATGCATGAGTGTGTCCACATGTCATTTAATCTCTCTGAGAGCAACATGTTCACGAGGCGCGAGAATGAGACAGAAGAAGAAAAAGTACAAAGAGGCAGAGATGAGAGCTAATGGTTTAGCGCCCTGATCTTTCTGCTAATGAAACCAACCACCCCCATGAGCACGTCGGAGATTAGCTGCAGAAGTGTGTGTGTGTGTGTGTGTGTGTGTGTGTGTGTGTGTGTGCGCGAGCACAAGCTAATATACTTTCATGTGCGTCCATGTGAGGCATTAAGCGTCTGTCAGGCCCACCCCCCCCCAAAGTATTCTGGGACAGAATGGAACGTTGGGGCAAAGGGTAAACTCACCTCCCTCATTTTTCTCTTTTCCCCCTGCCCTCCCTTTTTCCCCTTCCTTTTCTCTTCTTCCATCACTTCTCTTTCTCTCTCTCATGCTCGCTCAGGCAGAAGTTCCCTCTTTTTTTTCAACAGAGAGTTTATGTTTCATAATTGGTAAAAAAAAAAAAAAAAAAAAAAAGACAAGAAAAGGGTAGGCTAAAGCTAGGATAGGCTAAGTAATAGCATACAGGGGGAAAAAAGTACTGAATATAAATCACATGTTGTTCAAAATACTTCTGGACGTTAGGATGTGGGTGCATCTTGCTCTATCTCAGAGCTGGAGAGAAAAACAAATGCACGTGATCAGGATTGCGTGCCCAAATCTGAAGAATTCCCACTGCAGGATTTGTTCTGTCCTCGATCATCACACGACGATTTTGCCCTTCCAGTGCGTCAAAACGTGAAGAAGCGCTTCCCTCTTCCTTCATCCCACCTTTGCCCTCCTCCTTCTTTCTTCCTTTCCTCAGTCTCTCCATCTCCCTCCATGCCCATCTCTCCCTACCTCTCCTTAATGAGTCTTTGTGAGGGACAGTGCGCCGTTTTAGCGGCGAGAGGAGTTAATGGCTTCGCTGATGGCTGCTGCTAATGGATTTGGGCTAATGGCCTTGGCCACTGCTGATGATAACCGTGAACTAATAGCATGAATGACGGATCGTCCGCCGCTCTCAGACTCAAGCTCTGTATCGAGAGGAGATAGATGGTCTCAGCGGAACAACTAGGTAGTGCAGACCCCCTGAATGGAGATGAATGTGATGTAACTGGGTAAAATGTACATCCAGAAAAAGATCAATCAGTTATACAGTGCGGGCAGCGCAGCGCTCATCGTTAACGTGTCTGTTGCTCATTTTCCAAAGCAAACCGTATGTTGTCGAGGCTGATTTCCTGGTTCAAGTTCATTTTCAGCGTGAGGCGAAAACCTGCCTGCGAAGGGCTGAAACTCAAGCGGACGTGACTAAAACGAGTCGTCCTCAGAAGAGCAGGTTAGCTGGTAACACCAGCTCCCCAACAACTTCCAACACAGGCATTTTATCTCGCATTCTGAATTTAATATCCCTTTTCGCACATCCAGACACTGGGCAATCCAAGACAGGTGCCGCTGGTTGATTGGCGGTGTGAAAAGCGTCCACCCAGGTGTGCTAACCCCGCAAACATGAAGCCAATCAACTCTGGAGACCGAGGGCCGGATCGAATGCTGCTGTGCGTGGTGTGAAAACTCAAGTCTGGAGCCAAAACACAGACATGTTAATTTTCCTATACATCCTCGAGGCATCTTACGCAGCATCTGTCTCACTGAAGCATGTGGCGGCTCAAAAGCAGAAGATGAGGGCAGCGGAGAACGTGCGAGGAGCAGAAACGACTTTTTCTTCGGGAAGGTCACCCAGCAGAGTGGGAAAGATTCGAGGCCGGGCGGCGCGGTGAAAGCGTCCCGCAGAGGCAGGGCCACTTGATAGAGACACGCCATTACATTGACATACAGTCATTAGCCAGCTCAGCTCTTTGCTGCCAGCCCAATATGTGCTCTAGCAGTTAGCATTCAGCCCGCGCTAATGGGGTAATTCCCATTCAGCCGGGATAGCGGCCTTATGAGCGATGTGTCACATCTATAGTCAGCGAGTGTAGCAGCCATGCAATAATTCCTCCACTCACTCCTGGATTAAATGACACTCAGTCCACGCCAAGAACGCGCCCCCCGCTTCTCCATTTTCCTCCCAGCCCCTAAATCACACCTCACTGTCTCTATTACATACCTCAGCCGCTCTCTAAATCACTCTCCCCCCGCCACGCTCCTTTTCTCCTCTACTTCACCGCATCCGACTCTCCTCGCGTGTGGCATAAACACTCTCCCAACTTCTTCCTCCTCCTGGCTCTTTGACAGTAACGTGACGCCGAATGCTTTTAAAAACATTTTATTGTTGAGGCTCGATGACGGCACAACGGGACAAGGAGGGAGTAGCTTTCAGACGCTTGTGTGTTGTCATGCTGTTCACGATGCTAGCTTGCAAGAAAATGGCCACATCACCTTCCTCACTATAATACTCTAACTGAATAATCACTGATACGTATTAATAAGCATCGTTGTTATTGTTTTTATGTGAAAAATGACTGAAAAAATTCTGGCCCATATACAAATACAAACAACAAACACCATGCTATTCAGAAAAGATGCTAACTTCAGAGATAGACGTGAAAGACGTGGGCGTTCGACAGCAGGGGCCGATCTAGCATCGCCATCCTGACATTGTTGGACTCACGATGAACAAAAAAAAAAAAAAATTACCCACAATGCAACACAATCATCAACAGTTCACATGGTGTTTTGGATGTGCTACGCTAGCAGCAGCAAATGTAGCCTGAAGCCTGTTTCTAACAGTAACTGACCCGCTAACCGGCTGGTTTGGCTAGCTATCGCTCAGTCTGTCTGCCCCCACCCCAGACTCACACACACACACACACACACACACACACACACACACACACTCACACACACACACACACACACACACACACACACACACACACACTGCAAAACTATTTATCCCCACCTCCTCCTCTCCCACTTAATGTTTTGGGTTTTCAGCTGCTGTGGACAGAAAGACCATTTAGACACTGTGTGTGTGTGTGTGTGTGTGTGTGTGTGTGTGTGTGTGTGTGTGTGTGTGTGTGTGTGTGTGTGTGTGCGTGCGTGTGTGAAACGGTCCTTCTGCATCCATTTCGGGAGGAGAGGTGCGTCAGAGCGTGAAGGCTAGCCGTCAGTCCGAATTACATTCAGTCGCTGGGCACTCTGTATTTGTGTGCGTGTGTGTGTATGTCTGTGTGCATTTGTGTGTGTGTGTGTGTGTGTGTGTGTGTGTGTGTGTGTGTGAACATGTGTGTGTCTAGGAACACGGCCCCAAATGCTGTAAAACAAAATGAAGGCATCCCTGTCTCTCCCCACCGTCGTGGCTGCCTCTTAATCACCTCTAAAACACACACACACACACACACACACACACACACACACACACACACATGCACAGTTTGACTGTTGCATTGCAAAATACACATTTAACCAACCACTCTCAGCCACCAGACACACTTTGCTGCCATCTGCACACCTCAAATTTCTTCCTGTTTTTCAGTTCCGCTGTTCAGACATGACCCAACGTAACCTTTATGGGCTGCCTCCTGCCTTGTGCGTGTGTGTGTGTGTGTGTGTGTGTGTGTGTGTGTGTGTGTGTGTGTGTGTGTGTGTGTGTGTGTGTGTGTGTATAGATTGAGAAAGAGACCATGAGACCAAGCATGTAAAGGGAAATAACTCAACTTAATCCTCTTGAATGCGGCACCATCTTACCAAACCTTCAAGCTATTCACATCAAATCCTGGAACGTGTGCGTGTGTGTGTTTGTGTGTGTGTTTGTGTGCGTGTCTGTGCATTTCGCAGCTCCGGCGGCAGAAGAAGAGAGTGGCCAGCGAGCATTACGCTCCCTTTGCACACCACTGGTGGTTCAGCCATGACGCATTCCATGAAACAGTGAATTCCACGTTTCGGAGAATATAATATACTCATGGTAATTTTATAAATCTGTAAGAATGCTGCCCAGAAAAACCAAACAAAGAAAGGTCTGTGACACTTCTCAAGCTTGTAAGATCGACCGGGAGTTTTCTTTTTATTCTTCTTTTCTAAGATCTGCACAGTTTGCGTCATCGCTGTAGAAACAGAGAAGCTGAGCGTGAAAGATGACGCAAAGGGGAAACCGGAAATTGGGGCTCGGCGGCCCGGAGGGCGAGCGCAGACGACTGCAGGCTTCGGGCCGGGCTGCCACAGGCCTGCGGTGGCAGCGCTCTCACACCAGTCACTTCCTCAGCCTTGTCACGCGACGAGCCTCGGCGCTGCTACGTGCGCTGTCTCTTCGTGAGAAGCTCTGAGGCCAACGAGCCGACGCGCTGCGCCGATCGCACAAAATCTGTTCTTCCCTACACTGGGAGATTAACAGCAGCGTTCGTTAATAACAAGAAAAAATGTTGTTCATGCCGTCATTAATTCTGCACGTACAGTTTTATTTGGAGCGCCACAGCACCGAGCGCTCACCGCTGAAAACGGCCCCAAAATAACCACAATGACCTAAAGGTGTGGTTCATGCAGCCGGCGTGCATGAAAAAACATCCTGTTGTTGGAGGACTGTCGGTTGGCTGTTTAAATCCTAAACTGTGATGACCTCTAGCGGGTGGTACTGGATACTGCATCAGGTCCACAGATAATTCAATTTCATTTATATTTGTGGAGAAATGTGAACTTTTATCAGGCCAAATAAAGTCCAGATAATATATGTAGCCTTATATTTATGTTATATCAGAAGAAAAAAAAACCTGTGTCAGACGAGGCAGCAAATTGGAATCAACCAGTTTTAAAATATTTGTTTTATATCCTAAAGCAATTATAAAATACTTAAATAAGTAAAAAACAATTCGGTTCAGCTATTCATTCTAGACCCTGAGTGCAAAAAGACGATAACACACATATACAGTATATACAACAGTGAATGCTAATTAAAGTGATTTTTTAGTTCCTGTAATAGCAATATGTACCAGTAAGACCTTTTCTTATTTGCTTCAGTGCGGTGGCAGAAAGAGAAGTGAGAAATGGGAAGTTCTTCAGGACTTGAGTATCTTAAGTATCTCTGTTGAGTTTTCTGCAGCTGAAGTCTGATGCACAGCAGCGTTCATCTCTGAACCATGACGAGCAGCGAACAGAGACGCCTTCGCTTCCTGACTCTCGGTAAGACAGTTTTTTTAAGCTGTTTATTTTTCTTTTATCAATGCAGATCATGTTAGTATAAATAGCCATAATTTCAGTTCACTTAAACACCAAGCTCCACTTTTACTTTCAGTAATTCTCAGTTTACTGAATAAATCCCACCATTTTTCCCCCTCCTGTAGTCTCTTTTCTGTTAACATCACCTTCACCTGCTGGAGGTCAGTACGCTCTCCTGCATCACACACAAAATATATATATTTTTTTTTAGTTTTGATCAGAATATTTAAATAGCGTTTTCAATGTCTTGTTGCCTGACAGGTGTTCCCATCAGATTAGCTGGGTCCACGCAGTGCTCTGGAAGAGTTGAAATCTATTACGGCAGCAGCTGGGGAACAGTCTGTGACGATCAGTGGGGCTTAGATGATGCCATGGTGGTGTGCAGACAGTTGGGCTGCGGTACGGCGCTGGACGCCACTCATATGGCCAGTTTTGGTCAGGGAACTGGCCCAATCTTGCTCAGTAATGTGGCCTGTTCAGGAAGTGAAAGGTCACTAAGCGAGTGCCAACACTCGGGGTTCGGGAAACACAACTGTCGTCACCGCGAGGATGCTGGTGTCGTCTGCTCAGGTGAGGACTGATCACATGCAGCGTTTAAATACACATATTGCTCGATATGGAAACCATAATGTGCGAGCATGCACGATAACTTTTCAACGTCTCTGAACCTATAGTTGCTGTCATGAAGATATGTGATATACACATTCCATTTCCATCCTTTGTTTGGTGCCCAGGTGTCAGGCTCGCTGGGTATTCTCGCTGCTCCGGAAGAGTTGAATTCTACCACAACGAGTTCTGGGGGACAGTGTGCGATGACAAATGGGACTTGACTGATGCCGCGGTGGTCTGCAGAGAGTTGAACTGTGGGACGGCACTGGCCGCCTTTCATACCGCCCCTTTTGGTCAGGGTGCTGGGGAAATCTGGCTCGATGAAGTGGACTGTTTAGGAAATGAAAGCTCGCTGACTGAGTGCGCGCACAGCGGATATGGGATCCACGACTGTTCCCACAGAGAGGATGCTGCGGTCGTCTGCTCAGGTTAGGAGGATTTTGATTTGATTTTGAATCACTTGCTCTGTCTCGTAAACCTGTGGTCAGTCGAGAACACGTGTAACGTGACAGAAAAGTGTGACATAGTATTGATGGGAACTGCAGTTCCTGAAACTGCAGCAACACAAGAAGTGTGAAAAGATGTTCAGCAAAAAGCAAAGTTAAAGGAATATTTTTCATTTTTACTGTAAAAAAAAAAAAAATTGAACACCTCCACAGCCAAGAAACAGAAAACAAGCCTGATTCTTGTGTTGCTGTGTTTTTTCAGAGAGGTCCCCGCAGCCCGTCGTCTCCATGACTCCTGCCGGCGAGGTTTCCTGGGGTCAGGATGTCAGCATCAGGTGTTCAACCTCGATTGGGCTTTCGAAAGGATATTTCATTCTGAACAAGACGTCAGGCTGGGACGGAATAATCCAAGCATCAAATAACAATTCTGCGACCTTCAGCATATGGAAGGTGAACTTCGATGATGAAGGATGGTACCAGTGTCAGTATGAGGATATTATTTCAGGTTACACATTAAGCTCCATCATAACTGACTTCAAAATCACTGTTGCCGGTAAGCATTCAAAGGGTAGAAAAGTATACACGCTCAGTTTCATTGCAACACGTGGTGTAATATTGTGCTGCTTTTACAGTGAACCTCCCCAAACCCAGCATCTCTGTGCACCCCGCTGATGAGGCGACCTGGGGTCAGAGCGTCAGCATCATCTGCTCCATCTCGACTATGCTTTTAGGTGGGATGTTCACTCTGCAGCGGACCTCAGACTCTTTCACAAGGACCCAGAATTCAAGTACCAACTTTGCGACCTTCCGCATGCCTAAAGTGAACTTTGATGACGAGGGGTCGTACCAGTGTCAGTATGAGACCAGTGTGCCTGGTCATAACGTCAGCTCCCCTCTGAGTGGCCCTGTCAGGCTGTCCGTCACCAGTAAGTCATAAAATTGGTCATAAAATGAAACAACAATCACACAACAGCAGGGTGGCAGCACAACTGAATAAAAAAAGGTCAGGTGATGGGGAAGGGCAGGAACACGGGGGCAGAAAAAACAAAGGCAGGTAAGGAAAATGAGATGGAAACAGGGGAGAATTTGAGAAGAATGAGGACCAAGCACTGATCCCTGTGGTACCTCGGTTGAGATTACGTTGGGGCCCCCCCCCAACGTAATCTCTTAGAGAATCGTTTCTTAGAGGTGAAAATGAGTAGAAGTATGAGAGAATATGGCGTGTTTTTGTCAGATAAACTGTCAAATGTTTCTGCCTGTAGTGCCTTGGTTGCTGCTGGTCCAGTCAGTAGGTACTGGGATCCTGCTGCTGATCCTGCTGGTCTCAGCGGTGGTTTGTCTGGTCTGGTGGAGGCGGAAACGAGCCAAGCAGTCTGGACCCGTCACCTTAAGTCAAGGTCCGTGTTCACACAGTTTCCCACGTTTTAAATAAAGACTCTCACCAAAAGTGTTTTTTCATATCATGTCACGTTCTCTCCTGTGTTTCAGTGGCTCATGAGCCCAGCGGGAACGTATACGATGAAGACGACTATGTGAACGTCGATGCGATGGACTGCAAGGAGGAACTCAGGGAGGAAACATGGAGCTTGGAGGAAGAAGAGAGCAGCGATTATAACGAGCCATGCAGCGATGAAGATCATAATTATGAGGAGGCGGAGGGGGGGTACAAAAGAGAAGATGAGGAAGAAGATACTGAAGAGACCAGTGATGAAGAACCTGACTATGTGAATGCAACTCAGTCATTTGGACAACAAACTGGAAATTTTGGAAGACTCTGAGTGTGTTTATTCAAATGTTTTGGTGTCTACTGGTCAACAATGTCACATTTTAGATTAGATTAATTTTAATTTCACCAAATTAAAAGGAGCACTGTCAGAAACAGTGCGGCCGGTACCAAAGTTTTCCTGGATCCCTTAAGCTTAAGACAAAAAAGGATTTTTGTCAGAAGCAGTTTAATTTTTTTACTCCTAAATTCAATTTAAGATGCGTGAAAAAATATTGATTTAGATGTTATAGATGACACATTTAATACTGAGCCCTTAAATATGAATTTTATTTTCTACCTGTTTTTCATATTCATACTCCAGCATGTTTCTCATTGTGTTTCAACATAATTATTTGATGCTATAATCTGTATTTTACATTTTCAATGGGAATAAAAGCACAGAAAATAGCATAATCAGGACCATGTTGTGACTGAGGTGGGTGGTGTAATAATGACCTGGTGATTTCAGGCTTGGGAAAAGGAAGCCATCTGAGTCTCCCCCTCTATTTCTGTTCCCTTGTCCACTGACACACTTCTTCTTTTTGCATCAGTATTTATGACT
This sequence comes from Psettodes erumei, assembly GCA_016785225.1. Taxonomy (NCBI): domain Eukaryota; kingdom Metazoa; phylum Chordata; class Actinopteri; order Pleuronectiformes; family Psettodidae; genus Psettodes; species Psettodes erumei. The sequence continues at coordinate 2,412,377 of JAFBJZ010000776.1, read as the reverse complement.
CAGTGTCTCTTCTGTTGACATCTCTGTGCATCCATCTTGGGCCATAATCTGCTGCGTTCGCCATGAACAGATAATCCAGTTTGTTAAATCACAAGTTAATCCTGAACACAAATTAAATTCCTCCGTCGAAGCAACAGTGACAATATGCAATATCAAAATAACAGGCTGTCTTTTTTTGTCTACTGGTTCCAACCAGGAGTGGTAACTAACCACACTGAGGCAGCTGTCGGCCAATCAGGCGTGAGCCAGCTCACCGTTCGAGCCAATGGCGTGGAAGCAGGTTTTTACAATATGATGCCCCTACAGCCGCAAATAGTTATGACACAGTGTTCCTTGTAATGTTAGTGCGCTGGCTTCAGACATCACACACACACACACACACACTCGGCATGTTTGCACCCTGAGCTCATCCTCTCGAAGAAGCCGTGACGAAGCCTCGAAACCTGAGACGGGACGGGCCGCGTCCACACTGCCCGTCTGCATGTTCACATCTGAACAGCTGCTCCGGGCTGGTCCTCTAACATCAGCTCGTGTGCGTTCGGGGCAAAAATGGACACAAACGTCACAGAAACAACAAATGTCTGTCGGTCATAACAGTAAACAGTCCGGTCTGATGCGCCAGCTTTTCTCAGTTTAGTTTCATTTCGTCAACTTTCCAGAGTTTGACATTCACTTTCTTGCTTTCTTACTCATGAATCACTAACAGAAGTGTGGACTTGAAGAAGATCAGGAAGTTAAAGCTAGGACGTGACATTTTGGTGTGAGATGTTGCAGAAGCTATTTTAAGTCTGCCGTCACCCAACTGTTTCCTTTTTTTTTGCCAAGCTAAGCTAATGTACGCGCCTTACGATTTTGTCTTCTCTCATCACGTCTCATCTACTATTCTGTCGTTTGGAAGAAATGAGCTTCACAGTTGGTCACATGGTCACTTACTGGCTAACTAAGATGCCAAGTTTTGAAAAAAGAGCTTTTACACTTTTCCTGTGTTGTGGTGTTCAGTCAGGACAAAGCGAAAAAAAAAACAAAAAACAAAAACAAGAAACAGGACCTTTGTGGCTGCAGTGTGGACGCTCAGACACACAAACAGGATGTGACCATGAGCTGTCTTTAGCCTTCTGATGAGCTGCAGGGTATTCCTGACCCCGCTGGCACAGGCTAAGAAACAGCAGTGAGCTCATGGGGTTTAAATAACACAGTGGGAGGAGCCGGAGCGGAGCCGCTGGGGTATATAAAGGAGACGGTCTCGTGCGACGTCCCAAACCACCCGACCAGAAGACGTACAAGAAGAAGAAGAGGAAGGAACTCCGGAAGTTGTTGGTCCTCTCTCATCACCTGAAGACATTGAGTCCGGAAGCTGCAGCCAAGAACACTGACATGATGTCCCAGCGCGGTGCCTTGACCAGCCTGTTTGGCGATGACCCTTTCTTCAGCCAGGAGCGGCTGCTGTGGCCCCTGCATCGCGGGGCCCTTTCCGCCCTGCAGGAGGAGTTCTTCAGCCGGAGGGCCAAGCTGGCCGACAGCCTCCTGAGGGAGCTCCACGATGGGCACCCCCTGCTCAGACTCAACCAGCTGCCCTTCCTTTCCTCCTCCCTGGCAGGGTATGTGCGGGAGCGGTGACACCTCGCGACTCCTGTGTTGTGTTGATGTCTTGGCACTCACAACGATGCCGGTTCTGTTTTTCAGGCTGAGCGACGGTAAAGAGCAGCAGAGAGAGCTCCCCAGCGCAGAGAAGGAAGCCCAGCAGGCCGCAGAAAACAACCGCGACCTCCTGGTGACCCTGGACGCTCGCGGCTACGCCCCCAACGACATCACCGTCAAACTGCAGGGGCGGACCCTGGCGGTGGTGGCCATGAAGCAGGCCGGAGCGGAGGAGAGTCAGTCCTGCGCCTCCTCCTCCTCCTGCGCCGCCTTCTGCTCCTCGGCCTCGTCCAAAACGGGCTTCGTCCAGAGGATTGACCTGCCCGCTCACCTCGACCTGTCCGGCCTGTCCTGCTCCCTGATGGACGACGGACAGCTGAGGATCCACGCCCCCGTGGCCAAGCAGGCGATCAGCGACGAGCAGCAGGTGCCCATCCGGTTCAGGACGTCGCTGGAGTTTCCCATTACCAAGGACAAGACAGAGGAGGAGCACACAGACTAATTCACACACACACACACACACACACACACACACACTCTGAGCGAAAACACACGTCTGAATAATACAGAATATATATATATGATTTTGTGCACACACACGAAAAGACTGTCTACGAGGAAAGTTTACATTTACTAAATGAAGAGAATTTTTATTTTGTAATTAAATTTGTATAAACTGTTGAAATGACATGAAGCTTCCGATTATTTTTGAAAATTTTATTTGGAATCTGCTTGGCACAGATGACTTGTGAAATAAACAGACTTTTGTCACCACAAGATGGCGCCAGCGGCCAGTTTCCGAAGAGGATGCGCCAGGTGGAGGAAGGTGGAGGAACAAAAACCTGCTCCTAAATGCTAACATTACATCCGACTCCCCTCCGGTGACTGAATGAGTAACTTTCGCAGGTTTGCAGGGATGTTTTGGTTTCCCGGGGAGAAGTTATTTGCTGGAGCAGGTGACAAACTGTAGCGGCACTTTAATGTTTTATGAGTCCTGCCCCGTGGGCGTCATGGCAGAGGAGAGCAGAAATGAAGGCATTAAGGAGAAAAGATGCGAGATGAGAGGAGAAAACAAGCGCACCTCCAGCCAGATTTTAAAGGGTTAGTTCACTGAAACTGCGCTAGCATTAAAACCAAGTGCCTAATATTGTGGGGCGCCACCACGAAGACTTGGAGGCCTGTAGGTGAAAGTGTGTGTCTGTGACTGTGCACGGGTTTGCGTTATCCTCGTGTGCGTCAGATCTTCTAAAGTGTGAGCGTTAACAGATGCAAGTGTGTGCGGAGAAAAGGCTCGCAGATGATGACGAATCCCTCGAGAGGATTTCAACGCCGACGTCACCGACAGCACACGCACACTTTTGCAGGAAACGGCCGCACATTTTCCACGGCGACAGTAATGAGGTCATAACGATGACGGATGCTCTCTCTCTCTCAAACCGCGTTTGTCCCGGAGACGGCGTCCTGGGAGGAGGCCGCTGTTTACACTGGCAGCTGCCTCACCCCACACAAACCGGAGTCTCATTCGCCGTAATCCGATTTGCGTCCCGCGGTCCGGACGTTTCCGAGGCCGACGTCGCCTACAACACCAACCGCAGGATGAGTGAGGAGGTGGAGACCGGAGCGTCGGCGTTAGGTGTCGGGGTGGGCGTTGAAGTCGGTTTGAGTCCACACCTCTCGAATCTGCACAATAATATAAAGAAGGCAGCGAGCACTTTACCATGCATATGTGCAGTCAAAAACACGGATGGGAAAAATTCATTTAATCCATATTCTCGTAAGGTAAATTGGCTAAATGTGATGCTCAACTTGAGTATATACTTTAAAAAAATATTTTAATGAAGGGACGTATTTTTAGGAGACGAATAAAGACTTCTTTTCACTTTAATAGCAAAAATATTTTACATATTTTACTCGTGCACGTTAGAAAACCCCTCTTCCCTCATATTTAACACGGGTTCAGTTTGTCACATAGTGAAATCAGCTTATGAAAATGCTAATACATATATAACTTTAAAAAGAGCATACGACTGTGAGAGCAGTGTCACATTAGCTTAGCGCCGTGTTGTGTAACGCCGGGCTGTTTTAACGCCGCAGGGTCTGACCGACAAACGACGGCGGCACCGCTGGGACGCACAGCGGTGAGTGTTTTCCTCCTGCAGGCTTCATTTTGTGATCTCTTCAAGCAGCTCATCACTCTAACACTTACATCAGTGTGTGTGTGTGTGTGTGTGTGTGTGTGTGTGTGTGTGCAGCAGCTCGACGGCAAACTGCCAAAATGTGACCGATGGCTTAAATAAACATTACATGTAACCTGGAGGAGCAGGACGCTCGCCGTCAGACAGCGAACTCAAGACGAATCCTGATCCCCGATCAGTCAATCAATCAACTGATATTGATTCTGATCTTTTGACACATTTCATTTCTAATGAAGGGAGTCAGCTGCCGGTTCCTTTTTGCCGTGAGTCACCCCGGATCAAGATGTCTGCCAAAGTGGCAGGAGAGTGACGACATCTGGAAACTGATCCACCGATTCTGACGCACCAGTATGAACAAATGTACACAACAGCCTTTTTTTTTTTAAAGGTTTGTCTTTGTCGTGCGTGAAATCAGCATTGTGTTTGTCGTACCTTTAGCAGCGGCTCCTCTGCTGTACTTTTTATTTATTTTGCTTGGCGGAGCCTGAACTTTGGGCCACTGATCTAATCCTTCATGGTGATGCATCTGGATCTCACAGCACAAAGAGCCGTGAAGCAAAACCGAGTTCTGGAAAATGATGGTTTTTAAAATGCTGTGGGAAAGGTTAGCGCCCGACGTGTGATACTTACATGTTTATCACTTCGGGGCGAAAACTGAGGGCAGATCGCTCATTTGACCTCCCTCAGGTTTGTTCAGCTGCACGTCTTGCTGTTGTTGCCCCTTTTTATTTTTTATGTTTCTCAAAGGGGCCAACAGGTGTGAGCAGGGTGATCGATGGCTGAAATGAGCTTTATTGATCGAGGGGGGCGATGGAGAGAAGAAGCCCCGAGGCTCCTCACCCACTTCTTTATCCCTCTCTCATTTCTCTCTGCCTGGAATTCTTTCCATTTTTTAAAAAACCTGTATGTTTTAGGATGTTTCTGAAGAGGCTGAAGACCAAATCTGTTTTATACCACAAATGAAAATAGTCCCTGAACCTCTTTGTGGAGCTGGGTGCCACAGGCGGGTCAGAAATGCCTGAAAACTCAAGACTGATACTAGACATGACCGGATTATGATTCAAACGTTATTTGATCCTGTTTAATATGTAATCCAAACCTGCTTCCAAAGTTGTTTTTATTTTATTTCTCTAGCATGTGCAATACTCTAGCTGCTCATTGCTGAGATGCTGATATTAAAAGACGCTGTGAGGGAGGATGATGGCATCACACCGATGATCAACAGGAGCAGATAATGGGGTTAGCAGCGAGGCAGAGTTTCATTTATCGCACGGTACGGAAAAACAAAAGTGTAATAATGCGGCTATGAAACTGGAGCTCATTAAGCTCAGCCGTCGTATCATCAGGAGTTACATTTAATAAACGGGTTCTGGCCCGTTTGCTGACACATTTCGACTCGACTGCGACTAGTGACAGAGGAGGACGGATACACAACTGAGGCAAAAAAGACGCAATTAGGAAGGCACACACACAAACACACACACACACACACACACACACACAGCAGGTCCATTAGAGAGATGCGGTGTTGTTGGCGCTGATAGAGCTGGTTATCAGTCTGGCTGTCACACTGTCCTGACAGAGCAGAGATGCAGATAGAAGAATCACAGACTTAAGCAAACACTGAAAGGCTCAAGACAGGAGATGGGCTTTAAAAGCATTTATACGTGTGTGTGTGTGTGTGTGTGTGTGTGTTTGTGCTTTCTTTGTGCACATGCTCACAGACATATCATGAAGTCTGCATGTGTATAACGTAAGATGTGTATAACAGAGCAAAAAAACAAACACAAGAGGTATAAGATACGAGTGTGAGCAGATGTGTGCGTTTGTGTGTGTGTGTGTGTGTGCGTGCGTGGTGATGATGTTGAGTGACATGCAGCGACAGCAGCATCCCTGTGCGATTTATCAGCGCTGGTTAAATGTTTCCTGCCACTCTTCCTCCCCGCTCCCAGCGACTTTAACCTTTACAAGGCTGCCGCCGATACCATCGGACGCAAACACACAGATGTGCGCGCACACCGGCATGCTCTTTCACAGCTTATTAACGCAGGACGCACACTCGCATTCACAGCTGGGGTCATCGGGGAAACAAGCGTGGGTCCGGGGTCTGCGTATGTGTGTGTGTCCGGGGTCTCGGGGCTGACCTGCAGCAGGTGCTGCCTCCGTGCTGTCACCTGCAATCTGCATCCAGGTCTTAACGGGCCGGGTCCACACCAACATTTACCACGGCAACACCGGTCGGTTCAATAACAGTCTCATAAATCAATAAATTGCAAGTGGTGGACAAAAAGCTTCGCCAGGTCCACCTTCAACAACTTTTGTGAAGATCTGTGAAGGTGTGGGAGTCATGTGATCCACTCTTCATATTGATTACAGCCTCTTGGATCGATTAGTAGCTGTAACTATGAATATACCGCAGTGGCAAACGTTCAATATCGGCCGATCAATTAACCTCATTGAGAAGATCTGTTTGTTTCGATCAGCGGGTCTGTCAGGCCTTTTTGTGTACGTATCTTTGTGTGTCATTTTCATCTCAGTGTGTTTTCCAGGTTGTTGCATTGGCGATCTGTTTCCATAATCTGGATTTTTCTCATTTCATTGATTCGCACATTAAGATGATTATTTAAAAAAAAAGAAAAAAAGATGGCAGCGTAAACATGACCTATTGGGTAGACAGACAGACACACACACACACACACACACACACACAGAAAAGTACACACTGTGGTCACTAATTGCCCTTTTAACAAAGCATTATCACAGGTAAAAGTATTTGTGGAAGGAACCATGGTGGGCTGGCTTCTCCAAACACACACACACACACACACACACACACACACACACACACAGTAGGGTAGTTAGCTCCTGTGTTTGCTCGGGGAAGGAGTCGACTATGGTTGAGAGCTCATCGCTAAGATGTTTGTTCTGCTTTTATTGACTGTGTGTGTGTGTGTGTGTGTGTGTGTGTGTCTCAGACGCAGAGAAAAGAGAGAGCTCCCGTTATGATTTATGATTTAAGAAAACAATAAAATTTCTTCAAAGGCGCCTACTGCATTTTACATATTTGCACCGGTCATGTACAAACTCTGCATTTCGTAGATTCACATTTTGTACATTAATACGTTTTTTTCCAAAGAACAGCAGAATATGTTAAAGAAATTTCTCCATTAAGCTGCTGTCGAATCGGTTGGGCCCTTTAAAAGTTCTTCCATCACGGTGTTATTCATGTTTTCCAAAGCTGCCATATCATATTTCAGCGCAGTAATTACATTTGTTCAGTTAGCTCCCACCAGTGGTTACAGATATGTGATATCTGCATTTTTCTCTACAGCTGAAACACAGTGTTGTGTTACATATACAACTAAACCACCTGTGTAGATATTACTGCCGCAGAGAAGTGACATGATTACATGTGACTTAATGAATAAGGTGCACTGATCCTTCACTTTAATCCTTCATATTAGCTGCATGTTACTGATAGCTAGCATGGGATTTTTGTTTTAGCCTCTCTGCTAAAACACCACATACATGTACAACGGTAAAAACACAGTATTTACAGGTAACTTCACCCCCGAGTGCTAAATGTCCAAATGCTAACGCTCCCATCAGATTACACAAGACGCTCCTCCACCATGCTAGCTCATTAGCTTAGCCTGTTAGCATGCTATCATTCGCTGATAAGCACTGAAAAGCAAGATGGTCTTGGGGTTTCTGGTAATAATATAAAGGTTAAGTGGATCACAAAACAGACACATGGAATAGCTTGTACAAAAACAAATCGGTTTAACTGTGGATGTTTGTTGCTAAATCAAGTGGCAAACAAGAGAAAAGGCCATTTTGTTGTCATGTTGTAACTTGTAAAGAGTCACACCCAGAGAGGGAGAGACAGGCAGCAACAGCCAAGCGAGTTAACAGTGAGACTTCACACTCGCAGGTAAACAGGTGAGCGCATGAACCGAAGCAGGAAGGACAAACAGGCGGGAACAGACCAACTGTGACAGGAAGTAATGAGAGCGGCTAGCCCACTGCTAACTGCAGGTGAGGAACAGGTGTGCAGGGAAAGTCATGTGACGTGGCGATAAGGTTCGATGTCATCGCTTTCCAAGGCTGGTGGACGCATACAACTTAAATTCGTGACAACGTTAGAGCTCGGGTGTCGTGAGAGTCGTGTATGATTCATCACTTCCCGCACACAAACATGATGTCACGCCACCGTCCGTTAATGCGGGGGAAATTCATTAAGGCAGCCGGCTTTACAGCAGAGCTTCTCCTCCACACATTGTGTTTTCTATGCTGAAAATTTTCTATGGGTTGTCTGCGTTGAGCAAAGTCGAGGTACATGGAGGGAAAATGTGCTGGTCTAAATACTGGTGGGGATAATGAGGAAACGGGGAACAGGTGTGTGACTGGGCCAGGACAGGTGAGGGCAAGGAGGAAGGGTGGAGGTTTTATTCTTTAAGTGATGTGCTATAGTTCCACGTTAATAATACTCTATTTAAAACTGTAATATACCCCCACACCACCGGGGTGTAAGTGCTTATAATGAAAGTGACCAAAGTGGATTATTTTATTAAGTGCGCCCGGTCACCATCACTGATTAGATTTTAAAATTAAACTTCACGTGGTGGCACAAGATCTGGCTTTGAGCTGCAGACAAAGGGCGGGCCATGAAGCCACAACCAAAGCTAAAAGAAAGAAAATCATAGACTCACACACACACACACACACACACACACACACACTTCTGTGGAAAAACACTGATGTCATTATATCAAAGGCAGAGGTCACAAAGGAGAGGCGAAGATTGGAGGAGGACAGATAGGAGGGGGGGAGGCTGGTTAGAAACAGTGATGCGTAAAAACCGTAGTTCACGTGTTTGTGCGTCAAACCTTCGGAGAACTGAGACCCTGCGTCATCACACTTCCCTAATGACACGGACACAACTACTTTCCGATGAAATGCCTTCATGTCTGACTGTCTGTGTGTCCGTCAGCCTCACTGTGGAGGCGTAGCGGCAGCAGCTCCGCCTAGTGGCAGGTTCTGAACCAGTTTTTGGTTTCCCCCGACTAATCTGAGACAAATTAATACAGCAGGTCTGCGCGATCTGGCACATGACAAAGAAAATAAATGTATCCTCCATGGAATCATGTGACTTTCAGGTAACAGGTCATAAAATCAAATGACCCGAACGTTTCTGCAGATGGGAGGAGGGGGAACAGTTCACACAGAGGAGCAAAAAATGCCTTATTATCCATTTTGGTTGATGTGTAAAGTGCTATTTTATTGATTTCCAATCAGGATCCTTCCTTCATAGGGAGGTCATAGGTCAAGATGATGCCTTTGTTGCAGGACAATTGTCCGATTTTGTGTGTACGTGTAGGAGGAAGTGAACGGTAAAGATTCTTTTTCTTCTCCTCCACTAATGCAACTTTTGACAGTCACGGCCCCTAAATGTCATCTGTTAACTCAAAATCAAAAACTGGAACGTCTCCATCAGCAGCAGCAGCATCAGCATCAGCATCTGACGCATGCGGCCTCCTCACCCACCCTTTTCCTTCACACACACACACACACTCCCCCACGGTGTAACCCCTCCTCCCCCCGGTGCTGCTGAACTATATAAATCACCTCTGTCGGAGTTTGAAACCGATGTGCAACGACCTGCAGAGTGAAACCTGACAGGAGGAGTGAAGAGAAGAATCCCTGACGTCTCTGCTGCGGAGAAAAAAAACACCTGTAACCGCGCACCTGCACCTGCAACCTCCAAAGTCTTCTCACAGTAAGTCTGCACACTTTCCACTCTGTTGTTTTTTTTTCTTGAAGCTGGCTGTTGTAATTGGCTCGTGCAGACATCGATGGAAAAGGAGATTTGCTTTAACCTGTGTTAAATCCTGAACAGAAGTTTTTTAAACCATTTCTGTTGCAAGTTAAAGAAAATTTTCCTTTAAAACTTGCATTACACGACTGAAGCCATTTACAGTGCCTGACCTGTTTTGTTTGTTATTTAAATCCGAGTGATTTTCAGTGAGGGAAGCAGCAGAATAAAAGTGAAAGTCATTAATCACGTGAACCTCATTGATATATTAGGATATTGTTTTAAGACGAGACTCTTAGAGCAACAGGAGAGGCAAGAAAACAATAAGTGGATTCTTTGGACTTATTTGCATTCATATATAAATTTGTCTTAAAATCTGGTCACGTCTTCAACTAACTTAAAGTTGTGAAAGGGACTGAGAGCCATGCAACATGACAAATTATAAGAAAATGTATGAAATATTGATGACGGTCAGGAACCGTGTGCGTTTATAATCCACTGTACAGTCTGCAATCTTTATTATATTTATTTTGAATTATATTTATATTATTATTTTAGACTAGGAGAAGCCTTTACCCAACCGTGGGCTGACATTGTGACTCAATGTGCCCCTTCTATCAGTAGTAGTATCTGTAGTAGTCTTAATAGTAATGATAATAATAACTCCATTTCATAACAACCATCAAGTCAATCCATTTTCTTCAATTTGCCCAGAAACTAAACAACTGTCCACCAGATGAGCCCGACAATAAGTCAATGTGCAGCCCGGAGGTTTTTATTTTCTTTACAGAATATGTATTGATTTGTTTTGCGGCTTCAAAACAGATCACACAGCTTATCGTGCTGCGCCCGACAGGAGGGGTTTGACATGCACCTAACATTTTGTCTTTAGAGAAGAAAGAGCAAATTTTATTGTGGATACAGATTTTGTTTTGACGAAATATCTTTTCATTTGATGCAATGGAAAATAATAAGACAAAGTGCTGGTTACTGGTCACCCTGCTTTTTTGATTTCATGTAAGATTGTGGACCCTTCACTCAGATGGCCGTGATGCTGAAGCCGTGGACAGTGCTGGTCGCCGTAGCGCTGTGTGTGCTGGTTTGCCTGGGAACACTGGCGGACGCCTACCCCCCCAAACCGGAGAACCCCGGTGAAGACGCCCCGCCCGAGGAGCTGGCCAAGTACTACACCGCCCTGAGACACTACATCAACCTGATCACAAGGCAGAGGTATGAACACACACACACACACACACACACACACACACACACACTGGGGCTGAGTATGTCTGTACACAAACAGCCTCTTTAATTAAAAGAATTAGGGACTGTGGGAAAATTATTTGGGTGGGGAGGAATGCAGAATCTTATATTTAACTTTAAAATTAAGTAAATGATTGATTGACTTGACTTAGACCAAAACCATGTCATTCAAATGAAGTAGTACATTTAACATGGCGTACAGTACTTTAGATGTCAGTGTCAAAACTGAATCGTTCTCACAACTGCAACCAACAAACAACGAAAATGGCAAATAATCTGACCACATTTTCTTTCTGAATAAAGGACTGATAGTTTTGGATTAATAAACTGAGCACTTTTTAAAAAAATATCAAAAAGGTTATCCTTGAAATTTAGCCAAATTTTTTTAAAAAAAGTAAAATACCCTGGTCCCCTTCTCCCTGCTCATTCCTTTTCATACGGTCCCAAAGGATAAATCTTAAAGTACCAGGAGGTTCTTGTGAAGACAGAAGTAGGTACAGCTGTTGTGTCATCGTTCTGTGTAATGGGCCATAAGTGTGTTTCCCCCGGAGACCCGAAAGAACCGTTCCTCCAACTGATTTTCAGGTGTTAAGATGATTAAAAAAAGTGCGCCCAGATTCAATTAAGTTTTATTCTGGTCGTTATGGCAAATGAATTGTAGGAGTTTTCCCCAGTCATACTGAGGCGAGGAGATCTGTCGATGCACAACACCTCCCCCCACCCCCTTCCTTTCCTACACCACCCCAACCCTTCACCAGCACACACCGGCAGCACCGTAGATTAGATTACTGGCCGGTTTCCAAAACCTCCAGGCCTCCAAATCAATGGGACCAGAGCAATAAAATTGGTGCAGATGGATCCAAGAAAGAATCCCAAATCCAATTAGTGGAGCCTGCTGCTCTAAGGTATAAAAGCCACCAGTACGGAATCGTCACACGGCATTTTTATTTTTTATTTTTTTTATTCGGAGCAGTCGGGCTCACGAGCTATCGGTTTTTATTCATGAAAGTCAAATTGGTTGTTGATATTTAAACGCTTGGTTTGAAGAAGACTCCAAAGGCCACGGAGAGTCAATTTGTTTCAAGGAGAAAGTTCTTACCTTTCATTTGGTGGGCTGCAAATGAAGACATATACGTGATAAAGAGAAGTGTGGTTATATAGAGATTTGGCTGGATCAAATAAAGTGCCGGCGAATGCGATGGCGGCCGCGGGCTCTCCTGATGCAGATGATGGATCTGGGCAGTCCAGTGTCTCAGCTTAATCCCTCTGCGTGACACTTCATATCACTGCTCCTGGACAAATATTCTTTCAAATGGTCTTTCATAAAGACATTGAGGCCGTGGCCTCTGTATTTCATCCAGAATATTTCTGTCTTTGGCAGAAAGTGAAGAGAATTTTACTCTTTTTTATTCCCAGCAACTTGAAACCCTCCATCTTCTACTGATGCTTCAGCTGAATCTGAAACATGCAAATGATGACAACAACATCCATCCATCTTTAAAAAAAAACTTCCAGTGCCCCTTCTTCATAATCCCAACAAAGGATGGCAGCCAGAAGTGACAACAAACATACGGCATGACACACAAAGGAAAGATTTTATCATCCGTTCTTTTTGTATGCTTTATTTTTTAAGACTTGAACAGGCGAAGAAGACACAGTTGAACAGAGAAAACAGGGAGATGAGGTGGTGGTGGTGATGGTGGTGGTGATGGTGGTGATGGTGGTGATGGTGGTGATGGTGATGGTGGTTGTACGGCTGCAGATGGGCCGTTATCAGAGGGGGAAGACATTTTACCTCCCGACGTGTCGCACTGTGTGACAGCTGCATGAGACAGAGCTGCTTGATTGCTTTCCTACAGGGCAACACACACACACACACACACACACACACACACACCTCCCCATGTGTGTAACGAAGCATAGGATTGGGTGCCGGTGTCGTGGAGGGAAGCGGAACAGGTGGTTGATGGGGAAACTACACACACACTCACGCACGCACAAATTACCAAGTGAACTTTCCTGTTAAACGGCTTTGTGATTTTACATTTGCAATTCTCTTGGACCCCTGGTTTCCTTATTAAGAGCACGAGAACGAGGAGACTCAAGTGCCCACGTACACACACACACACACACACACGCACACACACACACTCACACACTCTCTCGCACACACAATCTAAAGTCCGACTGTGAAATGGAAGCATTAGGAGCAAAGGCAGGGGAAAAGTGGAGCAGTTCATTGGAAAGGCAGAGGGAAGCGGACGCTCCGGGAAGCACCGAAACAACAGCTTTCAAAGGAGGCAATGTATCATGGGATATGTAGTCCTGACTGCTGCCATCCGCCTCAACCAGACTCAGTTTTAAAATGCACTTTTTTTTCCTTTTGGCGAAGGAATTGTTGCGTTAGCGTTAGCGCCCACACGGTGTCTGATGTAAATATGTCGTCATCTTGGTCCCAGGTATGGAAAGCGCTCAACTCAGGAGGATATGGTTGCAGAGCTCCTGTTTGGTGCCGACAGCAACAGAGACCAGAGATCAAGGTAAAGACCCACACACACACACACACACACACACACACAGCTGAAGAACAGAAATTACACCGTCTTCTTTCTGTTTGTGTCCCTCTGCAGATACGATGATTCCTACGTGTGGTGATTCCACCGTCCCATCTCCCCTCTCATCTGGCATTCCCTCTGAGTGTGTCTCCCACAATGCACCTGGAGGGGCCGACGTGTGCCTCTGACCTCCGACCCCTGAAATACCTACCCCAACCAGTGACCGTCACTAACCGGAATACAAACTCTCTCTGTCTCTCTCGTCACCGTCTCACATCTCACTCATGACAACACATTTATAAGTAATTTATTATTGAAATCAAATATTCATATATATAAATATATATATGAGATTAGTGCTACTAATCAAAAGGTGGAACTGTGTCTGTGTGTGCGCCAGAGCGTTAGTGTCCCTCTACCGTCCAACACAGTTTGGAGGAAATTCCTGTTTTACTGTTGCTCCTGTAAAAAAGTAACGTCTGAATAAATTAATAAAAACTTTTCTGTGTGATTAAACATGTTGAAGACTGATTTTTTTTTTCTTTGGGGAGTTTATGCATCTTTATTATGATCATAACCCGGCTGGATAATGAGTACTGTACAGCTGATCATTAACACAGCAGGTTTCAGACTGTAATTTAGAGTATAATTAAAAACGAAGGGAGAACTGCAGAGGCGCTACTTATTTGACATTCACCTTTTACATTACAGTTAATTGAATGTTCCCATGGGTGTACAGAGTGTAATACTGAAATCCCGCCACTGCATGCTGCTGTTACACTGTTTTCACATGTAGGAGGCCTGCGGCTCCTGCTGCAGCACTGCACTGTACTTCCAGCACTTAAGGACAAGGAAAGAAATTGTAACCTGTGACAGGGAGAGGAAGTCTTTCTGCCTCAGCGTCTCAGTTTGACATGCAATCATTTCAACATTCAGCTCTCGAGGCTGCAGTAAACCTACTGCTGTCACACCTTCCAGTCCAATCTGTGAGTCTGTGCAGTTCAGGTGAGGCAAGTCAAGGTGTTCAGTCATTACTGTTACTGTGTTTGATTAAAGGGCATTTAAGACCCTGGAATAAGGCAGAATCCCAAGAATATGAGAAACTACATTTCCCTCAATATCTGTGATTGGTTAATGTCCATTTAGTCATACAGACATAGATTAAATTATTTATATGTATTAACTGATTGTACTCAAACTGTTGTGACTGAGTAGACAAATGTTACAGGAGCTCAAGAAAATATATCAAAACAACGCACTGCCCCTTTAATACCCCCCCAAAATAATGTACTGTATCGGTAGTTGTCAAATCCCAGGAATATATAGAGTTTGACAGGAAATTCGCCAAATTAACGTTCAAAATTAAATTAACTTTAAATTTTAACAATATAAACTAGCACCTATCTCGTACTTCACACAGTGTATTGAAGGTCCTAATACTTCATTCTACCTCTTTGGTTTCAGCGCCACCGTTACACACTTTAGCACCGACAGCGTATTCGCCGAGAGGGTTTTATTCTGAAAGGATCCCACCGGAAGTTATGTGTGTTTTCCTGCTTCGCTTGACGCTCCCGCCGACGCTGGAGAACCAGACGACAACAATAAACGCACGGAGTCGTGCGGGCAGCAGGGAGGCGTGTGTGTTGTTGTTTTTTTTTTCTTGCGTTGAAAGGTAGGCGAGCGACTTCTCAACAACACAATTCAACACGAACATGGCGGCACATTTATTCCAGTTTAGCATCTTTCTTCCTCCTCCTCCTCCTCCTCCCCTCACGGAGGCTGTGGAGGAGCTGGGCTGACGAAGGCGCGTGCTCGTGCGCGCGCGTGTACGCTGCGTGTTTGGCGTTCAGTTAGCACCACGCTAGCATGCTAACAGTGTTTTTTTAAGCTAGCAATATTGTGATGTTTGGTTGGCTTCTTCTTTGTGTTGCCTTTGTGTGTGTGTGTGTGTGTGTGTGTGTGTGTGTGTGTGTGTGTGTGTGTGTGTGTGTTTGTGTGCGCGCGCGTCATCATGCTTCGTTATATGTGACCCCCTCAGCGTCGTGTTGTGTGTGTGTGTGTGTGTGTGTGTGTGTGTTAGCTGTGGTGGTATACACTGATAATGCTAATGATAGCAAAAGTTAACGTTTCAGGAGGCTTTAAAAAATAAAAGCACACGCTCACAAATGATGCTGATGGTGACGTCATAAAACTGACACCCCCCCTC
This sequence comes from Psettodes erumei, assembly GCA_016785225.1. NCBI lineage: Eukaryota > Metazoa > Chordata > Actinopteri > Pleuronectiformes > Psettodidae > Psettodes > Psettodes erumei. Next base: position 2,396,705 of record JAFBJZ010000776.1, on the reverse strand, counting down.
CACCTCACACACACACACACACACACAACAACAACAACAAATGAGAATGGTGGAATATTATAATGTCTAGTGTAATGTAGAAACACTGCTTATTTAAAACCTGTGTGTGTGTGTGTGTGTGTGTGTGTGTGTGTGTGTGCGGTGCATTAGTTGATGGATGGAGGTGTGTGAGGGGAGCAGATGGAGCGCAGCAGTAATGAGTGTGTCTAGATTGCGTTTGCTGTTTTTGTTGTTAGCCTTTGTGCAGGTGAGCAGCAGCTGAGCCAGCTTTCCTTCCTGCTGTTTGCTGATGGCGGTTTGAAAAGTTCACGGTTAAGTCCAGCTTAATTTATCCTGACAAGAAAACTTTTCTTTTTTTCCCCACACACAATTTGTGCGACACATGATTATCATGTAGTATTTCCCGCCATCGCTGTAAGAGATGAAGATAAGCTCATTCTTTTCATGTAATCTTCTCCTCCACTGTGTTATGGCGTGAATTGTTGTGTAATGCCTACTCCAGCATGAACAGAAATGTGTGTCTGTGTGTGCGTGCGTGTGTGTGTGTGTGAGATGGCAGGTTTCCATGGCAGCCGTGAGTTGTTACATCAGAAATGCCCAGAGATAGTTAAAGCTGCAGAAGTAGAAGAGTCAGTAGAAGTAAAATAGTCAGAAGGGTGTGTGGGTGTGTTTGTGTGTCTTTGTTCTTCGCTCCCCTAATCGCCATTGTATTGTGTCTGTTGCCGTGGCAATGCATAGATTAGTTACGCCCACACGCCCCTCCTCCTTTATGTTTCTATCTCCAATCCCTCGCTCTTCATCTTTTGGCATAGATGCACGATTCAGCTTCAGCTCCACCCCTTTTTTTAAACTGGTGTCCCTGGTGGCTGTGTGTGTGTGTGTGTGTGTGTGTGTGTGTGTGTGTGCACATTTGCATAAGGAGGAGTTTGATTGCCCTAAAGTGATGACACAACTCCCGTTGGGGGAGTTGCTTTGCATCCACACTGTTCACTGTCCCCGGTTCATTTTTTTTTTCTCCACCTGCCCCCCTCAGATCGACTGAAGCTCCACCATGCCCGTGGCCTCCACCAGGACGGAGCCAGGTGAGACCAGACACCTCCTTCCCCCTCTTTCTGCACGGCTAAAAGTAAAAGTAATGTGGTCTTCCAGGAGTGGGAGGAACGACAGACAGGGTTTCTTTAGCAGGGTTGTTTTCTCAGACTTTACAAAGATCTTCCAGAGCGGAAATCAGAAATCATGATCTCTCACTGTAACTCTAAACATGAGCTACAGTAAGGAGTAAACTAAATTTAATTTATAAAAATCATCAGAGTACAACATCAGACTCTGGTAACAGCATTTTATAGCAGCCCTGCAGCATTGCTCTTTGCTTCCCTGATATTGCCCCCCTGACCCTCTGCTGTGTGTGTGTGTGTGTGTGTGTGTGTGTGTGTGTGTGTGTGTGTTACAGTGCCCCAGGTGTTGGACGTGATGAGCGACACTACGACCAGCTCAACCACGGCCAATGACCTGGACCTCATCTACCTCAAAGGCATCATGGAGAGCCCTCTGGTATGGTGCACACACACACACACACACACACACACATCATCCATGCATGTTTTATCTAACTTTGTGTGTGTGTGTGTGTGTGTGTCAGGAGCAAGAGGAGAGCCTGAAGGAGGCGCGTCTGTCAGCGGTGAGGGAGAACAACGTGGAGCTCCTGCAGGAGATCCTCAGAGACCTGGACCCCTTCACGCACCGCTCCGACACTGCAGCCGAGCTCTCACGCATCCTCACACAGCCTCATTTCCAGGTGCGGATCACACACACACACACACACACACACACGTACAAAACACCACAATGTGTGACATCAGAGACAAATATAGCACAGTGCCATTAAAAAACAGAAGTAGACCAGTAAGTAATGTGAGTATTTTGATAATTTTTTTTGTCAGTCTTTGCTGGAGACTCACGATTCAGTGGCGTCCAAGGCGTGTGAGAGCCCGCCCCCGAGCCCGTGTGATTTTGTGGATCATGAAGCAGAGGACGTCCCCGCGCACAACCACCACCTGCCACCCGACGCAATCCGCATGGTGGGCATACGCAAAGTGGCGGGGGAGCATCTGGTAGGTAACGCAGCTGCTAATCAGAGATACTGCTAATTAAGCAATAATTGTTCACTTGCGTACATCAATTGTGTGTCAGGGGGTGACGTTCAAGGTGGAGGGCGGTGAGCTGGTGATCGCACGCATCCTCCATGGTGGCATGATAGACCAGCAGGGGCTGCTGCACGTGGGAGACATCATTAAAGAGGTAAGGACGTATTTTCATCACTTCGACTTCGAAACACAACCCAGGCGGCTAAAGTTCACAGGTCAGTGGAGTTCCTCAGGGCGCCGTCCCCGATCCTTTATTTTTCTTTTGTGAACTCCCAGGTAAGCTGTCATTAACCCTTCAAGGAGCAGCGAGCGTAACTATTTCTGTGTCAGTCAAGAAATGTGTCGTCTCTCCACCGGCAGGTTAACGGGCGAGAGGTGGGCCGGGACCCCCGGGTGCTGCAGGAGGAGCTGCAGGCGGCCAGTGGGAGTGTGGTCCTGAAGATACTGCCCAGCTACCACGAGGCCATTCCCCCGAGACAGGTGAGGTGACACGCAGAGCAGACTGACATGGTCCGGGTCATAATGACACGACGCGTCAAGGAGACCCCTCGCTGTGTTTCTCCAGGTGTTCTTCAAGTGTCACTACGACTACGACCCGGCCAGCGACAACCTAATTCCCTGCAAGGAGGCGGGCTTAAGGTTCGAGACGGGCGACATCCTGCAGATCGTCAACCAGGACGACGTCAACTGGTGGCAGGTGGAGTACAGGAACGCCACGTGTGCATTAAATTCCTCCCTTCCTTTCGGGTGGCCTCGCTTATTATCCAGAAACTTTTGCGTGTTAGTTGTCATTACAAACCCGTCCCTTTGTGTGTGTGTGTGTTGTACAGGCCCGTCATGTGGAGGGTGGGAGCACAGGGCTGATCCCCAGTCAGATGCTGGAGGAGAAGAGGAAAGCTTTCGTCAAGAGAGATGTGGAGCTGGCGCCGGCAGGTAGCGGGAAATAATGAATAACGAAAACAGGAAACGCTGCCACCTGGTGGCGAAAGACATGGTGGACAAGGATTCTGGGAGAATTAATGAAGCAGATGTCAACAGAGATCTGCGCGACAACTAACGTGAAGCTGCTTTTCCGCGACAGGAAATCTTTGCACTGGTGCCGCGGGCAAGAAGAAGAAGAAGATGATGTACGTCACCACCAAAAACGCAGGTAGCAAATCCAGCCCGGTCAGATTTCACCCGCAGAGCGCCGCGCTCCTTTCACATCGTTTCTGTCTCTCCTCCTCGCTCAGAGTTCGACCGACATGAGATACTGCTCTACGAGGAGGTGGCCAAGGTCCCGCCTTTCAAGAGGAAAACTCTGATTCTGATTGGTGCTCAGGGTGTGGGGAGGCGGAGACTGAAGAACGCGCTCCTGCTGAGGGATCCACAGCTGTTTGGCACCACCATTCCATGTATGAAGACAACTGTGACTCTTTCATAAAGCGTCTGTCCAGATACAGATGTTTGTGTTAGTGTGAGAACACGTGTGTGCAGATACGACTGTGGTTCTGTGTCGTGCGTGCAGACACGTCCAGGAAGCCCAAAAAGGGCGAACGGGAGAGCCGGATGTACGCGTTCACCAGCCGCGGCAAGATGGAGACGGACATCAAGAACGGGCGCTACCTCGAACACGGCGAGTACGACGGCAACCTCTACGGAATCAAGATGGACTCCATACACGAGGTGGTGGAGGCGGGGCGCGTCTGCATACTGGACGCCGACCCCCAGGTACGCACACCTGACGTCACGTGAACCTTCAGATGCTAATATTTGGAGGATTTTTTTCTTGGCGCTCGTTGAGCACTTTATTGTTCTAATGTGTGTTCTTGTCAAACTGAAGTCTCTGAAGGTGCTGAGGACCTCCGAGTTCCTGCCCTACATCGTGTTCCTCCAGTCTCCAGACTTCGAGGCGCTGAAGGCCATGAACCAATCGGCTGTCGACGCAGGGGTGGTGACCAAGACGCTGACGGTAAGAACCGCTCATTCACGCGAAGAGGAAACATTTATCAGCTCAGAAAGTTCTGTGGTACCAACGAAGAGGACCTGTGACTGCAGGGAGAGTCCGGTAAGAAAGCAGAGAAACCAAGTCTGGTCTTTCATCCGCCTCAGGATGAAGACCTGCAGAGGACGTGCGACGAGAGCGGCAAAATCCAGGCGGCCTACGGTCACTACTTCGACCTCAGCGTCGTCAACGACAACCTGGACGAGACCTACCGCACCGTCAAAGCCGCCCTGGAGACGGTCTCCAAGAACCCCCAGTGGGTCCCCGTCACCTGGGTGTTCTAGAAAGAGGTGGTGGGGGTGTGGGTGGGTGGTGGGGGTGGGGGTACCGCTGTGCGAATAACGGATGTTGTTATTTAAAGTGATGAAGAGATGAAATCCGCCCTCGGCGTCAGAAAACTAACGTTTGCAGGAAGAAGAAGAGAATATTTTGTGTAAATAAGACGTCCGTTATTACACAGGAGTGTGTTTTGGGTGGAGGGTTTGTGTGTGTGTGTGTTTTTGTATGTTTCTTAATGATTCGTGCCATTACTGATGGATCATCAGCTGACTCTCATTGTTTACATTTCATGAAGCTGCACGTGATCTGCGGACAAAACGTCTCAACCTACAAAATGACGAAACTCTCGCGCTTTATTTGTCCGACAGATCCAGAAACCTGAAGGCTTTTGGTTCAAGCCGGTCGATATATTTTCTTACGAGCGTTAACTTGAGGTTTTCACTTGGATGTTTGGCGTTCTTCTAGCTGTTGCATCATGGGACGTGCTCCACGGCGCCGCCTCAGCACAGACGTGTCCTTGTTTGAAAGGGTCCGAGGTATCGCCGCCTCCAGGCCCGGTCACGCCCGCGTTTAAAGCGCCGGCTCGGCTCATAACGGTGGAACCACCGTGACTCGCTCATAGTTTGAAACCCCTCGACCCACAAACACACACATGCACACACACACACACACACACACACACGCAGTGTACAAACATTGTACAGAAGCTTGCTTTGATCTCGCTGTATTTCTGTTGAACGCACGCCGTTATTCCTCATTTGCACATTTTGTTGCGTTGTATTTATTGGTTGTGAGTCAAACCATGTTTGTTGTGTTTGTTAGCTCGGCTGCACACGGTGCGTGGACAGCACCTGGGTACACAACATGTAGTATAGGTGTGAGTCTCTCGCCTTCTGAACATGTTTGTGTTATCTTTTCTTTTGTGTTCGTCCCGTCGTTGTGTCGTGCACTCTCAGGCCAACGTTTGTACTCAGATCTTTTATCGTGGCAGCTACTGAATACTTATGAGGTACGACAAAAGTGCACACAACTAAGTGACGCTCAGACCAGTGTTGGAGGACACCCTCGCGTTGCGTTATAGTTCCTAAAAGTGGCCTAAACAGATTTTTGCCTGGCAGCTATGTTTTGTGTTGGGATACATCACATGTTACGTGCCAAAACTTCACTGTGTCTTTTTTCTACCACGTGTCGTGAATGCAATAAAACCGATTTGGTGTGTATTAATACACAAATGCACGTCCGGGTGTGCCCGTGTCTGTACATGTAAAAGTCTCACTGTAAATGTAGGAGATGGTAGTTTCAGAAATGAATCGCTCTCATGTACATTGTGTACACACACACACACACACACACACACACGTTAGAGAAATGAACTTGAACCTTGTGATTTTGTTGTAGGACAGATGATTGTAGAGTCAGATATTGCTGATGCTTCGCTCTAAACTGAATAAATCATTGATTTGACTGAAATGATCCGTTTTTTTTTATATCATTCATACGTTCCACCCACACACTGTGAGCGGTCGATGGTTTGTTCTCTTCCTCTCTCCTCACCCAGCAGCTCACCTGTTTCCTGTCTGCGATCACCTGAGCGTCCTCGCCCAATCCCACACCTGCTCCCACTTCGCTCGTCACCGTCGACCGAGCCGGATCGTCTATTAGCTTCTCACCTGCTCCTGACCCCATTTGTTTATTTGTTTAAACGTCGACATTAATGGCGGCTATATTCATGCAGTTATTCTACGCTCCACAATTAGTATTTTAATTTGGAATTTTCTCAAAGAAACGTAGAAGGATTGGAGAAGAAAAAAAAAAGGTTTGTTCCATCTGTGACGTATGAGACGTTTGACAACCCTGATTAAACAGAAGGAGAACATCGGTCGGGCTTTTCACGTACCTCGGCCCAGTTACCCATGAAGCTGAAAGGCGCCCGAGTGTAACGCTCACAGCGGCTCGGCCCTGAAGTCATCTTTGTTCTCAATCAAGCAGCTCCACAGTCTGATTTTTGTCGATAAACCCATCCTGGGGCAGCTGAGTAATGAGCAGCAAACCACCGCTGGGGAGGAAGTGGAGTCTGATGAAGTGACAAACAAGCGTCTCTCTGTCCTCTGTCAGTCTCATGGCCTCGGTGTGGAGAATGTGAGCTGCTCCGCTCTTTGTGGAGTCCGAATTTTGAAAATGTCATGTGTTGTACGTCTTTCTCCTCCCAGGCCTCCTTCTCTCCACCCCTCGGTTTAACCTCGGCGCTCCTTCCATCCCTCTCCTCTCACCCGCTCGTCCCCTCGCCGCTTTCTTGCGACCGACCGATCTCCCTCTCGTCTTTGCAGTCTCGTCCTCTCCTCTCCGTCCTCGCCGCCTCCTCTGCGATGTGGTGGTGGCTGCTGAGCGTGCTGAGCGGCGTGCTGTTGCTGGCGGCGGCCGTCTTCTTCCTGACCACTCGGCAGCGCTACAAGGTGTTCAGCGAGAAGTGCCTGAGGCCGCCGGCGCCGTTGGTCACTGACGGCAAACAGAGGGACAGCAGGCTGAAGAGAGGTTAAAGAAGAGTTTAATCTTTAAATTTAATCTGCGCCTCTCTTTCAGTGCGGTCTCTGAAGGAGCTGATGCATCCAGAACACCTTCTCTGTTCTTGAGACCCGCCTCATGTTTGAAGACAGAACCTGCATCTCCCTGCAGGTTTCCGTGTGGATCGCGTTCCCCCTGCTCTGGACGCCGTGGTGATCGGCAGCGGTGTGGGAGGTTTGACGGCAGCGGCGCTTCTGTCCAAAGCCGGGAAGAGGGTTTTGGTTCTGGAGCAGCATGATCAGGCTGGAGGCTGCACACACACCTTCCACAATAAGGGATTTGAGTTTGACGTGGGTACGATGCCACACTTTCACACACGTGACTAACTGCTTACTGAATGAGGATATTTCAGTACAGTAATTTACACTCCTGTCCGGTTGTGGTTCTGTCTCCATCGCACCATTGGCACCAGGTATCCATTACCTGGGCCAGCTTCACGAGAACAGCTTGCTGCGTGTTGCCCTGGATCAGATTACAGATGGACAGCTGCAGTTCACACGCCTGGGACAGCACTTTGACACACTGGTCCTGGGTCAGCCTGACCAGCGCAGGTAGGGCGCACCTTGTTACCTCCTCTCCCCTATAAGAGATGATTTTATTTGCTCTGTATGGCATTGAGAACTCAATACCAGGAGTGACAAACCGTGACAAATGGTTCTCACAGTTTGAAAGTTTCTGTCCTTCCTTGCTTCTCTGTCATTCTCAGGGAGTATCATATCCATGCAGGGAAGGCTGCGATGGCCGCTAGCCTGAAGAAGCAGTTTCCAGGAGAGGAGGAGGCCATTGATGAGTTCATGAGATTAATGAAGGTAGAGGGGGAGGGAGGGAGTTAATTCTGATCACACAGGAATGACGGGTGAGGAGAGGGAGAGGGTCTGTCTTTTTGTGCCACTATTAGAGGCATAATTTGAAAGCTCAGTACTGAACTTCGCTGCTATGCAGATGACACTGAACTCTTTTGGCAGACTTGAAAAATCCACCATCAAACTGCAGTTTTTACATTAAAAACAGGCGACGGTGGCAACTGCTCACTGTTGAAGATTTTAATAAATATGCTTGCATGTCTTACTTTTGCAGCTAGCCTCACGGCGGACGCCACTTATTGCCACTTTGAAGATCATACCGTACTGGCTGGTTAACTTCCTGGTTCGTACTGGACTGTTAGATCGCATATCTTCAGTGTTCCGCCTGGCAACCACCAACCATTCGGAGATAATGTCCCGCCTCACGCAGAACAAAGACCTGCAGGCGCTGTCCGCCTACTTGTTCTACGGTGCTGGACGCGCACACACACACACACACACACACAATCACACAGGACACATTCACTGTGTAAGCTTTCTACAATGCTCTGCATTATGTAATTCTCTCTTAGGCGTCCCTCCCAAAGAGTCCAGCTTTCTCATCAACGCTCTCCTGCTTCATCACTACAAACGTGGTGCATACTACCCAAGAGGGGGCGCCAGTGAGTTCGCCTTCCACATCATCCCCGTCATCCAGCAGTCGGGCGGAGCTGTGTTGGTCAGGGCTCCAGTACAACGCATCCTGCTCAACCAGCAGGGGAAGGCCCACGGTGAAGACAGATTACTTGTAGACTCCACCCCCCCAGCGATGCCAGATGATTCCTTGAGCTGAACGCCATGTGTGTGTTTGTGTGTGTCAGGTGTGACGGTGCTCAAAGGACAAGAAGAGGTCGAGGTTCACGCCCCTGTTGTCATTTCCAACGCTGGCATCTTCAACACCTTCCAGAAGTTTCTGCCGCAGCACGTACAGGACACACCAGGTAACGTATTGAACGTGGACATAACATCTGACTGCAAACACTGAACAGTGCATCACACTCTGTGTTTTTCAACTGCATATTCCCTGTGACGTGTCTGCTCAGAGGTCCGGTCACTGTTGGGTATGGTACGTCACGGTATGGGATCCTTCTTGGTCTTTGTCGGTCTGGATGGAACCAAAGAAGAGCTCGGCATTGTTTCCACCAACTTCTGGATGTACAAAGACAACGACCTGGATTCACTGTAGGTTTTGTTTTTTTAATCTTTCTTCTCCTTGTATCCTTGTTCTTTTCATCTTCATTCCCACTGCTGACTTCAACGCATTGTTCCCACAAAACGATGCATGAAGAATGGAGCGCTACTCTTCCCTGAGCAGAGAGCAGGTGTTGGGGAACATTCCCATGATGTTCATCACCTTCCCATCTGCTAAAGATCCCACAGCCAACATCAGACAACCAGGTAACACATCTTCACACGTAAACAACTGTGTACCCGTTTGTTAGTTCACATCTGATGCCAACTTCTGCCTCGGTGACAAAGTCAAGTAAACGAAAGTTTAACGATAACCCGGTGGTTCATTCGAGAAGATTAAAAGTCTCCACCTGTCTGCAGGTAAGTCCTGCATGACGCTGCTCACCATGGCACGCTATGAGTGGTTTGAGGAGTGGGAGGGGACGAAGCTTGGCAAGAGGGGGCAGAGTTACCTGGATCTGAAACACAGCATGGCGCAAGAGCTGCTGGACTGGGCACTAACCATCCATCCACAGTTGCGAGACAAGGTACAGTTAGAGACGTTGTAAAAGTTGCTGAGTCTACAAAAGCTGCCAACAACTGGTGATGTGCTATTTACTATGTCCAGGTGGTGATGGTGGATGCTGCCACCCCTCTAACAAATGTCCACTACCTGGGCGCCCCGAGAGGTGAGATGTACGGCGCCGAACACAACCTGGAGCGCTTCACCCCAGAAACGGTCGCTAGGACACGACCGCAGACGCCCATTAGCGGAGTTTACCTAACGGGTGAGTTGGCCGACGGGACAGATTCAGTCTGGTCTGGATTCTGCAGAGACACACATGTTCAGTGTGTGTGTGTGTGTGTGTGTGTGTGTGTTGCAGGTCAGGATGTGTTCTGTAACGGCCTGGCCGGAGCGGTGCACGGTGGACTGCTCTGCGCCTCTGCTGTCCTGAATCAGATCCTCTACATTGACCTTTTGGCCCTGAAGACCCAGCTCAAACACAAACAGACCAAACATAAGCTGATCTAGGAGCAGCGGGGCTGTGGGGGCATCCATACATAAAGATGCTGTTTTGGGTGAATTGACCCTTTTTAAAGCAGCAGGATACGACAATGATAACACGTGTTGTCTCAGAGTCTTTGTTTCTCTTTCCCTTACATTGTTTTCTGCAAAGTGACACAGACATTAAATCATCCTGGCTCATAGAAGCAGACTGGAGATGTCAATCATGTGTTTTATTCATCTTTATTTCATTTGGGCGTCCTCCAACTGAGACGGCTCCATAAACCACGAGCCATTCATGCCTTGGCAGTGACAGGCAGTGGTACCTGGCTCCCGTGCTCCCGTGCAGGAGTGGCTTACTGTAATCGAGCATAACTGCTTCCTTAATGGGTGAAGCCCATGATTCACTGATCAAGCACCTCGTCGACCTCTGATACTGACTCAATCCTCAACTGGGAAACATCATTTAGATTTTTTTGCTGTTTACAAAGTGTGAATGGAGCTCTTCAAGTCTGAGGGCAGACGTCTTACTTTTACACGTTATACAAACAGGAAGCGTCAGTTCCCGACCTGCTTCTGAACAAGGATGTGTGTGCAAATTTTACTGGAATCCAGCTGAGCGCTACTAACATTAATACCACGAATGAAGTCATGCAAGGCTCCAGTAGCATCGTTTCACTTGTGTGCAGACAAACATTTTTTTATTATGAATTCACTTTTCTCTGATTGTTCTCGCTTGTCATTCATTCTTTGATGTGAGGTGTGTAACAGTTCACACGCTAACGTGTTATGACAGACCGGAGACGTATGACAGGTCACAGCAGATGTGTAGTAATTGTGCTTCTCATAATTGTCACACATGTAAAGATATGTGAATTATGTTGTCGGTTCAGAATTTATCGGACTCATGTGCAAACAGGATCAGGTTATTATAATATACCAGCAGGCTAGTGTAGTGCAGCATAATAACATATCATCAAAGGTAATATGTACAACACACGGTTTATAAAACACAGAAGCAAGTGTCAAATACTGCAGGACAGACACCTGTGCTCTGTGGCACTCGGCAGAAACAGCAGTGACAACAGGTCCAGAGGATAAGAACACCTTTACTGTCCTTATACATTTGGTGCATGATGAAAATGAGAATAAATAGGAGCATAAATACATTTTAAAAACCTGCAGTTTGCGAAGAGTAGCTTGTTGGCTTGCATCACATCCAAAACCAGTGTGATGAGAGATGATGCTGGAAACAACAGAAGCGTTTCTCAGACTTCCTTCACTTGCACCTTTATGAGGGGTGTCTTGCAGTTTGACATGGTGGCCATGACGGTGACAACTTGGCCTTCGTGAGTGAGGCTGGGGCCCTTCGCTTTGCCTCGCACGAACGCCGCCTCCGTGCCCTTCGACATCTCCCGAAAAAGGTCGCGATTGCAATCCCTGTTGATGTCGATGACTCCCACCGCGTACACGATGGACTTCAGGTTGAGGTCAAACGGCACTTTGAACAAGACGGCGATCTGCTCGGTGGCTGTTTTTGTCGCTTTATGGAGGAGTTGGCACGTGAGGATGCCGACAGATCCCGTCGCTGTGTACGGAATCTTGGTGAATTCCACGTCCCCGGACGTGGAGCTTTCGATCATGGGAGGCAGCGGCTTGCTGCAGCGTCCGCTGCTAGTGTAAACCCTGGACATTAGGGGAAGACTTTAATACATAACCCAGAAAGCTCAACGTGTCAAATTGAACCAGAGAAACAGCTGTAGTTACCTGGGGTTACAAAGAGTGTAGTTCAAACAGTCATTGTGGATCTCAATGTTGCACTGGCGATGTGTTGGGGACAATTTAACGATGACTCCACCAACTGTTGCAACTGTTTGTATAAACCCAAATGCGAGTTCCATGACGACGTGCGTTTTAAGTTCACGACCTGCAAGTTTCAAGAACAAGTCACAGTTTTATGTCTGTGCTGAATACCACCCGAGTAGTAAAACAGCGGTAACTTTATTTCTCCAAAGCAAAGGTGACATGTGGAAGAGAACTGTGGCTACAGGGACGGTTTATATGCAGTGAAACTAATAGTGCAATGCTCATTGTAAACTGTTGAATGTTTATGAAGTAGGAAAGAGCAGTAAATAGGGACTAGATGAATGAAAAAGCATAAAAATAGAGAGGTGTAATTATAGACCTACCTTGTGTCTGTACGGGTCACTAACTCCTCTGACGCACGGCTGAGAGTTTTTGCAGTGAAGGTTGAAGGTTGCCCTTATATACAGAACTGATGAAGGGCCAAACCTGTTTTTCTGGGAATCTCTGCCCCAACGAGTCAGGCGCCAATTTTCGGTAACCGCGTATACCCATGCGTGAAACACATTCTTTATCCTCATGCTGATCACAACCGGGTTTGACAGTTAACGAATAAGGAAAATCCGATCCTGTTTCCTATAACATGCATGGATACATGCCAGATACATGCCACATTAAAGTTAATCGTCCATTTTAATGATTTGGGCTTTTTTCTGGGGGCTGGGGTTGCAGATTTTTTGTAGGTCAGAAAGCCAGGATGATGGAGGAGATCTTAGATCTATGCAGTGTCATTTTATTTTCTGGGCTTGCGGCCACCCTGGTTGTAAGAACTTCCTCTGGGGAAATGTAATTTCAACGTAATAAGCCATACTTGTTGTAAAATACAAGAGGGTAGAGCAATCCCTGTTATAGAGGTTGGGCTCCTGTAATATATGAAGACGTTTCTGGTAGGTCTTGATTACAGTCCAAACAACTTAAATCATATTTAATAAAGTATATAATAGCATAATATTAATATAATAAATTATTAAAAATAAATACCACATATTTATAAATATTTATTATTTATTAATACATTATAAATAAATTATATATATAATTTATTTATATATAGTATAGAAATATATAGAAGTCTGAAAGAGCAAAAAAGTGAAACACAACATAAGGAATTAAAGCTAATGCATTTCGAGGACAACAAAGATGGCCGACCACGCGTGACGTAGGTCACTCGGGGTGTCCCATGAGCTGCCTGAAGGTCCTGACGAAATAAACAAATTGGGGTCCTTTTGACGACAAGCTAGCTGTCGGGACGACACTACGAGTCACGTTGTTCCGCACAACTGCGCTAAACCGCCCGGAGCAGCACCGATATACGTGGATAAGTGTATATGAGGGCTGTTGATAGAGCAGAAGCTCGGTTCGGTTCGGTCGTTTTCGCCCCCGGTACTTTTGCTTTTGAACGACGTGTGTGTGTGTGTGTGTGTGTGTGTTTTGCGGCCGCAACGTTAGCGCTAGCGGAGCAGACGAGCTCGTCCCCGAACCCACGCAATTCGGACATTTAGCCGAATAAACCCAGAGGTAGGTCGAGCCGAGAGATTCACCTCACACTAAAACTGGTCCGAGTTAACATTAGCTCGTGTGTTCCGTCCGGACCGGACCGGGGAGGCTCAGTCGAACCTCACCGCCTCCACTTGTAAACAAATGGCGCTAATTAATGTCTCCTGTCTGTACTAAGTTGTCCACGCGTGTTGAAATTGTCCAGTAGAAACAATCGAGACCCAACGAGTAGATCGATGACGACTTGACTCGAGTAATTAATTTGTTTTTTGTTTTTTTAATTTTATTTTAATTTTTCGGGGTTTCCTCCACAGGGAGGCGTTGATGAGCAGCAATGTCCGGCATCGCTCTCAGCAGACTGTCCCAGGAGCGCAAAGCCTGGAGGAAAGACCACCCGTTTGTAAGGACCGGCGTCACTTTGTCCCCGCGTGCGTGAGAGAGGGCGGACCGGCGTCCTCTTCATCATCATCATCATCATCCTCCTCCTCCTCACCCTGTCTGTTCTGTCCGTGTCAAACCACGCAGGGCTTCGTCGCCGTGCCCATGAAGAATCCGGACGGGACCATGAATCTGATGAACTGGGAATGTGCCATTCCAGGGAAGAAAGGAGTGAGTCGTCTTCCTGAGGACGGGGGACAGGAGACAGGGGACAGGGGTCCAACCTCAGTCGGACCAGTCGCACGTCAGAACGGGCCGGCTCCTCTTAGAATAAATATGACAGTGGGATAGAAATCACAACACATGAAACTCACACAGTTTGGGATATCAGAGGAGCTGATGCAGAACTTAGACAGTCACTGATGCGGTTTCATTCAGTTTCAGTGTGATAACTGTTGCATCATGGGAGATATGCCAGTGTCTCTGGGGTCACTTCTTCTCTTTCTTCAGACCCTATGGGAGGGAGGACTCTACAAACTGCGAATGCTGTTCAAAGACGACTACCCCTCCTCACCACCCAAATGTGAGTTTCACCACATGCAGTACTTCATGTTATTACGCACGCAGCTGTCTATTAAAATATATATTTTAAGTTTTCCATGCAAGAGAAAGCGTCAACGCGTCCACTAACCTGGTGTGTCCGTTCCTTTACGCACAACAAAACTGAAATCTGTGTGACTGGTCCTGAAACTGTTTGTGAAACTGCAAGCGCCGCCTTAAAACCCCTGCACGCAAGTGAAAAAGCCGGGAGTCATCTCTGACTCTCGGTTTTGAGCCTCGCGTTAGAAACAGAACTGAAGTGACATAACTCAGTTTATCAAGAAGAGCTTTGTGCTCTGCTGTGTGAAAACTCTGTCTGATGGATGGATCAGATAAGTGCAGTGATATTCAGATCAGCTGTGTCAGCGCTCTCAGCGACCCTCTTGTTTTTTAGAGATACTCTGGGAAAAAAAAACAACATTTTACTCGGCCGCTGAAATCTTCAGCGCGCCTGTTTTGCTTGGAGCTTCAACAATTCCTCACTTTCTTTGCGATGATTTTCACTCAGGCAAGTTTGAGCCACCAATATTCCACCCAAACGTCTACCCATCAGGCACCGTGTGCCTGTCCATCCTGGAGGAGGACAAAGACTGGAGGCCGGCCATCACCATCAAACAGGTCTGAGCACCAGGCGCCATGTGCTGTGTGAGGCCCCGTGAGTCGCTGCAGTCTGACCGGAGGTCTGTTGTGTGTCTGTGTTTGTGCGCTCAGATCCTGTTGGGTATCCAGGAGCTGCTGAACGAGCCGAACATTCAGGACCCAGCACAAGCGGAGGCCTACACGATTTACTGGTGAGTGCGCAAACCGTCAAACTTCACGGCGGGTTGTGAATGATCAGGGTTATCGCACCTGCACAAATGTTTGCGGCCGTTTCACCCTGGTGTCTTTATCTCTCTGTGTTTGGTTGTGTGTGTGTTTTCGCGTTGTGCGTTTCAGTCAGAACAGGATGGACTACGAGAAGCGGGTAAGGGCGCAGGCCAAGAAGTTCGCCCCCACATAGAGCGGAGTGACGGCCTCTATCCGGCCGGCGCGGCCTGAACTGATAGAGGAGACGAACCGGAGGCAGGCGGCATCTGAAGGACCACTCCAATAAGAATCCAGTTTAGAGTATTATCATGCTACCACACAGATGACAAGTGAGCCTGTAGTCAGTCTGTCTGTCTGTCTTTCTCTTTTCTTTTTTTTTTTTTTTTAAACAAGAGATTTATGATCATTTTACCCGTCTTCGAGAGCTGATGATCCTAGAACTCCACCTTTTGCTATTCCTAACTCTCGTATAATCCAGATCTGCAGTTGGGTCGCGAGCGCCGCCGCGCTCGCTCGTGCGCCTCCGTCACTTCCGTGTATGTATGGGCGGTGCTGTCGAAATAAGATTTTGCATCAGAACCGCTCTGTGTATTGTTTAGTGGGTGGTGGCGGAGGGAGAGTGTTTGTGCGTAACCTTCCATCAGAACCCCAGAAATATTGTAGATAAGTGTTTCATGAATATCAAGTGGGACAAAGCAGAGACACAGTCTGTGCTCCTCATCTCCTCTTCATTCCAACCACACGTCTGTTATGTGAGAGTTAAAAAAAAAAAAAAAATCAGATTCGAGTCAGAGACAGTTCTGTGGGGAGGAGGCAATGCTCCGTCCACCTCAGAGAAGGGGAAGAGTCCCAGCGGGTGGAGAGGGTGGAGCGAAACAAAGGCAGACTCCAGATTCTTTTTGCGAATCCAACCGGGAGTGAAACTCACGTCCGACTCCGCCTGCTTCACCCCGCGCCGCCGCCGGGAGACAGAGGAGAACCTGCGCAAAGTAAAGAGAGTGACGTCGCTGTGCGTTTGTTTCGGCTCCGTTCGTTCAGTCCCTTTATTCCACAGTGTTTACCAAATTAATACACACACGCCCCCAACAAAACGACAAAACAACAAAACACAAAGCCGGTTAACCGGAGCTGGAGGATCCTCATTGGAACGCGGGTGAAAAGTGAAAAGTGAAAAGTGCACTTGAGAGTGAGCGAAGGCCTGAGGTTTTTTCCTGCCTCTGAATATATGAGTGCATGTACATAATATAAATAATGACAAAAAAATGTGGAAGTTATGTTTTTATATTGTTTTAGCCAGTTGACATTTGTGTGTGGTATTATAACAAAGAACACAATAAATGGCATATTTAAAAAAAAAAGTGAAATAAAGTTGCATAAAAGAATTACAAGAAAAAAGTTTTGCTTTGTGTGAATTTTTTGGGGGAAAGAGTTAGTTTGTGGCATCGTCTATGTGTGTGTGTGTGTGTATATATATATATATATATATATGTATAAATAGTATAATGTACCTCGTGTATTTGTCCTGTGATTGTGTAGCTGAGTGATTCCAGCCTGTGTGTTACCTGACAAACTTCTTCGTGATGTTTCTCTGATTATTTAAATTAGAATAATGGTGCACAACAAACGAACATTTCCTAAGTACTTTAAAATGTCATTTTTAAAAATTTTATTCTTTTAGACAGTTTGGGTTGTTTTTTCTGCCCCAGGTGAAACCGGATGCAGTGGTCTCGGGTTTCTCAGCGTTCTTCAGAAATGTGACACCTTTTATTTCCCCCACAGGCCCCGTCCTGTAGTTACCTACCTCAGCATTACCTCAGCCACACACAAACGGAAGTTGATGTTTTTAAATATCTGTGCAGCCTCCTCTTAGCCGGGCTGCGTTGGCAGGTGAGGGCGGTAGATAAGGCCTCTGGTGCCGCCTCAGTCGCTGATCCTGGATCAGCCTCGTTTCCCCTCAGCTATCGCAGCCTGTCACGGCCGCTGTCTCCCCACCGATGGATTTCCAGCTCCGCGTGTCTCCGTTTACACTTTGAGCTGAGATCACGTTCGGGAAGAAAGAAAAGACTTCCTCAGGATCCGGCCGTGCAAAGGCTGGTTTGCAGATTGTGTTGTTTTTGTGTTGTATCCTCAACAAATTTGTGTTGAAGCAGATTAACCGGTGGGTCCTGGTCCCACCTCTGGGTGCCCCTTTTCCCTGGACTCCTTCATCAGCCGCCCTCTGACCCCCGGCCTCTGGTACGACCACAAGACAGATGAAGCGGGTGAGTGTCGTCTTCTTGTTGAGTAAACATATATACTTCTGTTGTGTTTATGTATATAGATGGTTTTTTTAACTGCTTGTACTGCACTTTGCTTCTCTCCTGCAGTCCAGTGGACAGAGAGCGGCACCTTGAACCAGAAGCTCAACAAGACGCCGGCGGAAATGGAAAAAAAAAGGGCACGGCAAAAAAAATGAGGTCCTGCGTCCTGAAACCCCCCGTCCCTTCCCTCTGAAACCACAGCACGTACAGCGCCCTTTCTGAGTCGCACCTCCTCGCACGAGGCGTGATGTGTGACCAGAGACAGCAGATGCTGTGGAGACACATAATCACATCGAGACAAAAAAGACGCCAGAGAGACTGTTGGTTAAACCAGTGATACGTGTGAGGTCGCTTTGCTTCGGGCCTATAGTATATAGAGGGATTAAAACAGCGAGATGTGGATGAGCGCCTTCTGAAATTTAGGGCAAACACGAACGAGCGCCGACTCTGAACTGAAGAGCCTAAACTGCTGAATGCTCGCAACAGCTGGCGGGTTTATTTGTCGCTGCGTGTGATGTGTTAAGGCAGCAGAATGGCGGCGGTTTCGACACAAACCACCGAAACTTGCCTTTTTGTCACAACTGGCTGCCTCTCCCGCCGACGCATCTGCGTTCCCCGCTGCACGGGGACGAGATGTTGAAGGTCACGACATGACTGGACCGTGTCAGCCCCAGCACGGCGGATCTGCGGGCCGCGCTCGCGCACAAAAAACCGCCTCGCTCGCATTGAAGGTGCTGAGGGGCGGGTGTTGTGTGTTGCTGCGCTCTGTAATCGCCTGTTGTGCGACGCTGGGATGAAAAAAACGATCCCTGCCACGTCTCAAAATGCAGGAGACTCGCACACAGTCCAGTTACTTTCTCATCGACTTAAAGCTGCTTTCACAGCCACCGAGTGTTGGCAAACATGCCAGCCTGCTGACATCAGCACACGGCCGCGGTAGGTTTTCCTCTGAATTGTTCTTAATGCACCACCTTCGTCAACTGACAGGAATTATACGTGTTTTTGATGTTTGGCTGAGTCGAGACGTTAAACAGAGTGAGAGCAGAAACAGGTTTATTTTTTTTAAAAACAACACAGCAGCATGTGATGGTATAAAAGTCCAGAGTTGCATCATGTTTTTGTTTTTGTGGAGAAACAGGTTTTGCAATATGAAGTGTTATTGTTCTCACCTCCACCTCCGCCCCCCGCCCCCCGTGTTTGTGGTCTGTGGATGGAGACTGTTTTCCTGTTGCCCCGTCACAAACCCCACTCTGGTCGCAGCGCTCTGCAGCGTCCCGCCTCGGGCTCGGACAACTTTAACCTTTCGTCGAGTGCGGTTCCTCCTCTGCAGCGCCCCCCCCCCTTAACACCGGTGCTGATGCTTCACCATCTGCAGGAGCTGGTGGTGGTGCTGGGGGGGGTGGTGCTGGAGGTGCGTCACATCACCCATCCGTCCTGCTGCAGGCCTGAACCCACTCAGGCGGCTGCTGAGTTCGAACATATTGTGTTGCAACAGTTGTTGTGCGCGTGGATGCTTTGGTGCCTGTGTGTCTATACAGCATAGATGCGTATTGCGCAATGACCCGTCACTGAACTTTGTGAGGTTGAGATAAACGCTGGAGATGATGACGATAACGCTGCACTCACACGTTTCCACTACTACGAAGATTTGAAGGTAACTGGGTGAAAATGTGAAGGTTTGACGCAACATGACGCTGTTCATCACATTTAGCGTCTTATTTCCTGTGTCCCGGCATTATGAGCAGAGAACCTTAGGGACTGTATGAAAATTATGGCGGTGGGGGCTGTACCTCCCTGAAATTTGGTTTGGACCTTCCTGCTACTTCTGATCTCATGAGGAAAGGGTGAAGTAAATTGAGGACCAAAGGACAAAAGACCCTCATCCTTTCATGACCCCACCTCCCCAATAATCTCCATGAGGTCGTGTATTTATTTATCATTCCCGTCGGCCTCGATGACGACGAGCGGAAATCTTCCGCGGTCCGTGGTCCGAGGCGCCCGGTGACCTCTGAGCGCAGAGCGGGCCGCTGCTTTAACATCCATCCTGTGTGACTTTCCTCCGGAGAAGCGCTTCAGTCCTGTACATGTGCAGCGGTTGCGGCTGTAACGGCGGCGGTTTTTGGCGCCGTGCAGCTTTTCTCTTGTGTGTTTGTGTGCGTCTAAAGTAACCCCCAATGGTTCTAAATCAGGCACATTTACTCCACTTTTATCCCCCGAATCTTCACTTTAAGCTGCAGTTTCACCGGCGCAAACCACTTCATAGGCGCGACGCGCAAGTTTCTCTTCATACAACCGCGCCGCTACGTCGCGACTGAAACAGGATGTGGTGTTGCGTTGGATTTCGTCTTTTCAGTGTTTAAATTTCAGTTATTGTGTTAAAAGGCCCGTCCAGGTGAAGCTGCTGCTGCTGCTGCTGCTGCTGGGTGGGGGTGGTGCCAGGCGAGGGGGGGGCGGTGCCCATACATCCGAAAGGTCACACCCACCCCCCCACCCCCACCCTATCGATCGCTGAGGCTTCCTGTAAGCCCTGTGGTTACTAGACTAAAATGTCACTGGGCACTTAAAAGAAGAGAGAGATAGAGAGAGAGAAAGAGAGAGTGAGAGAGGGAGAGAGAGAGAGAGAGAGAGAGAGAGAGAGGGAGAGAGAGGGATGTGCGAGTAGAAAGAGGAGAGGACAGAAAAAGAGAAATCTAAATTTGTCAGTCCAGAGGAGACAGACACAACCATGACTGACCAGGACTAATTAGGTGGAGTATCACTTTTTTTTCTCTTTCCTCGTTCTGTTCAAAAATAACAATATTAGTTATGAAATGAAATATTCTTGTATTTGACTTTAATATTATTTGAATGCACGTTGCATTTTTACGTCCTGTCTTTTTTTTTTTTTCCTGCTCAGTTGAAGGCGTTTCGTTTCCGTTAGGAACAAGTTTTTTATTTTATAACGTGCACATGAGCTGCAGTGACACATCTGCACCAAGTCGCTGGCAGTCTTCAGTTCGGGCTTTGATGGAAAAACCAGCAGCGACTGATGACTCAAACTGGGGCCAAAGTTTTTGCCTTAATGAGAAATCTCCTCTCCAGCCTGTCAGATCTCCTCGTGGTCGTCCCGTACGACCACTTGTGTTTTTATCAGACTGCGGCACATGAAGTCTGATGAAGCTGATGGGATGCCAGGATGCTGTGCGCTGATCTGCTCTGTCGAGCCGCAGAGCAGGTGCTGGTGTTTTCAGTCGAGTTTCACTTGTAACTGCCTCGTCGAGGTGTTGTTGTCTCACTCTCAATCCCCGGCAGCTCTGTGCCGAGAGAAAGAGGTCGAACGGCGTTTCATTTTTACACTGGGACGCCCGAGGCTGCTGGTTTTGGACGCAGCAGTTTATTTCAATTTTGATTCTCCACCGCCACATGAGAACAGTTTTTCTGCAGAACATTTGGACTTTCCTTCTAACTCCAGCGCCTCTGTGTTCACAGTGGTACGGTGGCCGTGGTCATGGAGACACTGTGGCCCCTGCACGTCCTGCTGGTTCTGTGTTGGGCCCGTGCGGCCCGTTCCCACAGGGCACCCCAAGGTGACGCCTCCTTACATTTTAACCTTGAGAAAAAGCGAGTGTGTGACGTTTGGCCAGTGTGTGTCCTGATTGTCTGTCTGTATCCCTTCCTCCCTGGTGTCCCCACACAGTCTTGATTTTTCCTCCTTGGTCTTCGCCCGCTGTCTTTGTCGTAGCCTTTTGTTGTGCTCTGCTGATGTTGTGTTAACTTTCACCCCCGTCCTGCTGGTTTTCCAGCTCCAGTTTTTCATCTCCCGGTGGTTTTGGGTTTTTGTTATGACTGTGTACGTCTGCGTAGTTAAAGTGCGTCAGTGTAACACTGATAAGGAGACGGCATCCTCATCTCTTTCTCTGTTGTGACGCCTCTGGCCTCAAGGACTCTCCTGCACAAATGACTTTGTGACCAACGTCAGCTGTTCCTGGATCAGGGCTCCGCTGGCTCCCGGGCTGGACTGCTGGATCCACGGTGCGAAGAGAATCTGGATCTTTGAGAACAACGCCAGACATCCCAAAATACTTATGTAAGTCACCGTACTTATGTATTTGCTTCCTTGTAAATTCCATGAAGAGAAAATGAACTTGTCAGTCAAATCTGCAGCAGTTAATGACGTTTTTTTTTTTTTTTTTAGGCAAAGCTGCAAGCTGAAGCAGCGGGGAACCTCTCCTCCAGGCTGCAGTTTCATCTTTGAAAATGAAGTAAGTCACTAAAAAATATCACTCATAACAACATGTAAACACGTCAACAGCTTCTCCATGACATGTCTTTCCCCTTTGAGTCACTGCTTCTTCATTTTTAGATTCAGATTTTTCTTTTTTGAGTCTTGCGGCTGACGTACGCGGGTCTTTGCAGGAATTTAACTTTTTTGACGTCACCAACATCAGCATGCGGTGTAACGGCAAGCTGGTGGAGAACCTCACAAACTATAGGCCGCTCAATCACAGTGAGTGGTTCTTCATCATCATCATCCTCTGAGTCACTCCTGAAACATTCAGTTGAAAGGGTTAATTACTCACCTTTCTGTGTGTGTGTGTGTGTGTGTGTGTGCGCAGTAAAAATGAATCCCCCAGGCGTCCCCAATGTCAGCAGCAGTGCTAATGAGACCTGGATCCGCTGGACTCCCGGCAGTCCTCGCTCAGACTACATCACAACCTTCGACTTCCAAGTTCAGATCAAACTGAAAAAGCAGACGTGGAAGGTGAGCTCCGTGAGTTATTACACAGTCATCACGACGGGGTTGAACCAAAAAATGTCCCGCCAATTCGTTCAGCAGATGTTGAGATATTTCCGTCCGTGTGAGAAAGTTCAGTCACTCATCATTCATTTATATTTGTCGATTCGTATTTTCGCCCGATTTCCTCGTGTTAACAGGAGGTCAGCATTTTACCGACACAGGAGCAGCAGCTCAGATTTCCGACCTGGCAGCTGAAGGGACACTGCCAGGTCAGGGTGAGAGTCAGGCCCAGCGACCAGCCCGGCAGCCACTGGAGCGACTGGAGCCCGACCACGTCCTGGATGGGAGCGACGACCTCACGGGGTCAAGGTAACGACAGGAAAACTTGCATTTGCAAATTAGCGTTGCAGGATAACCGGGCCGGTTCAAGGCGGGAAAAACGCGAGGTTGCGACTCCCGCAGACTCGGGTCGGGTCAGGGAAGTTCCTGCATTTGACAGCGAAACGTCACCTGCGTGTTTCAGATCAGCTCCCGGATCAGACGCCGGCGGTGCTGGGTGTGACGTCTCTCGCCGTCGTAACGTTTGGGCTCTTCGTGTGTTGCATGAGCAAAGGGTGAGTACGCGGCGGGCTCGCCTGTGGTCGCACGCAGCGTGTCTGATAGTAACGGCTCCTCTGACCCGGTTTCAGGCGTCTCAAGGTGAAGCCGGTACCGAACCCTTCCAAATACTTCCCCACTCTCCACTCTGTCCACGGAGGAAATCTGAAGGTGAAATTCAACATTCATTTTAAACTTTTTGACGCCACAATATTTCCTGAATAACTATTTATACACACACACGAGTAACACAACTTTGCGGGAGGATTTCTTGCTTCTGATGGCAACTGCATCGCCCCTCTCTCAGGTGGAGCACCCCAGGGTTCAATGCTGGGACATTTTTATTCTCCATAAATTGTCCCAGATTAGAGAAATACATTTCAGGACATTCATGATTTAAAATAGTTTAAATGAGTTTCTGTTTTTTCCCGCAGACATGGCTGAATCCTCTGTCAGCGTCTGAGTCCTTCTTCACGGTCCAGCCTAGCAACCACATCTCCCCGGTGGAGGTGTGCGAGAGCTGGGACGTGGTCCCCTCCGCCTCCCTCTCCTCCAGCTCCACCAGCGCTCTGCTTCACGTCAGGAGCTCCGCCGGCTCGAACACTAGCAGGGGCGTGGACAATTCCTCCTCTTCGTCCTGCTTCTCAAACATGGGCTACTTCATGTCCGGCTCCTCCGGCAGCACGGCCGTAACCGACCCCGGCCCCGCCTACTTCACGTATCAGGGTGATTTACGAAACCAGCACGACAGCCGCAGCTTCCACCTCTCCCTCTGCGCCTCCCTCGTCTCCTCTCCGGCGTACGAGATCTTGAAGAGGATGCCGGAGAGCCCGGACTCGGGGTTTGTCATCGGACAGGATGATGAAGAGGACGAGAAAGAAGAGAAGGTGGTGGAGGTGGAGGAGGAAGAGGGTTCGGGTGATCGTCTGGGCGCGCCCGTACTTCTCCTCCCTCTGCATCCTCTTCCACCTCCTCGCCTTACCTCTGCTCATCCTGCCAGTCCGACTCAGACGTGCTCTGACAGAGAGGTGGATGCTGGGCCTGCGGCAGCTGCCGGGAGGAGCTACGCAGCGTGGCCGTTGTCTGGCGCCATGTGCAGGTCTTCCTCCATGCCGGCGGAGCCCTGCAAAACCGACTATCTCACCCTCAAAGAGCTACAGACCACGTTCAGCAATAAATCCATCTGAAGATGTGCAGCGCTCCGGGGGGGAATCTGACATTTAATCTGTGGTTACATCACAAGCAACCTGACAGATTGCTAGTC
Organism: Psettodes erumei; assembly: GCA_016785225.1. Lineage (NCBI taxonomy): Eukaryota > Metazoa > Chordata > Actinopteri > Pleuronectiformes > Psettodidae > Psettodes > Psettodes erumei. The sequence continues at coordinate 2,372,695 of JAFBJZ010000776.1, read as the reverse complement.
TAGATTGTGGAGCATCTCTGACGGATGATAATTGTTTTTTACAGCAGATTCATCAGAACTCGCTCCCTGAAAGCTGCTGCTGCAGGAAACAGTAAAGCTGTGAGCCGATAATCCAAAACAATGAGTCATAAGAGGCTGAAACGCCTTTACACCTTTTACTTCACGTTACATCATTTGGTTAATTGCTTCGAAATCATTTTTTAATATCTGCCCTTCATAATTTCACGTCATGCTAATCGGTTAACTCGCTCGAACGTGCTACGGCGGCACTAGTCAGAAAATAATCTAAGACAGAAACGCACTGGACACATGGTGTACAAAATAATACCTCACTGTGAAGTATTTTAAACTGTACGTCCTTTAATTTCAGCTTGCTTTTTTACTTTAACTCGCACGTTGTGAGAGCTCCTCCAAACTACCACTAAAACAAAACAAGACAAAAAAAAACAACACTGATTTCTGCAGGCAGATCTAACATCCCGAACGCAGGTCGACATGATTTACAAGTGCTTTGATCACACTGACCGTTATGAATATGATCTAATCGTCTGTCTCTTGATGTTTATGACCGACTCCGTTGCAACAGTCGAGCGCTGGTTTCATTTTATCAATGAAAGGAAAGGCAGCGAGTTTTCCTCTGATGCTTTTCTTACTCTCATTGATACAGATTAAGACGTCAAACCGCCACTTTTAATAAACTGTCGTTATTTCTGAAGCACTCCACAATAAAAGCTGCACTCAAACGTGTGTGTGTGTGTGTGTGTGTGTGTGCAAACAGGCATAACTGTTTTAAAACGACATTTATCAGACCGCTCGATCTACATTCGTGTAAAATCAATTCGGTCAGTGGGAAACGTTGCCACACATCGCACATCTGTGCAGAGCCCAAACAAAATAAAAGCTCCGGCAGAACTGGGTCGACCTTTGACTTCCTGTGTCGGAGTGAAGGGAGGGAGGGAGGGAGGGCCGGGCATGTGAGCCGAGGCGAGGAGGTGCGAGAGACACCCCCGGATGTGTGTGTGTGTGTGTGTGTGTGTGTGTGTGTGTTGACTGTTTACGTGTCCTTTCAGGGGGTCCTGGCAGTGTGTGCGTCTTTGTGTGTGAGAAAGAGAGTGTGTGTGTGTGTGTGTATTAGAGTGTGGTTTGACATTTAACTGTGACACAACCAGACGCATCCGCTCACCTCACAGAGAATTTACGATCTTTAGCCATGTCAGTGAGAAACCACACGAGATGCTGCTTTCCATCAGTGTCTCTGCAATCGCTTCTTTCCATTTCACAACACGACACGTTCGGTTCTGTGCCCCAGTGATGTCAAACTGAAAGTAGCATCATCTGTCAAAAATATACAACATATGTTTTATTCTAATAAAGAAAATCTGCAAGCAAAAATGTTTAATAAATTTAATTCACTCAATACAAATGGCAAATTTGTTGCGTCACAATGTTATGAATCTACACAAAGTACAAGTGAAATTAAAAGGTGAAAAAAAACTGTGAAAAAATCTGAGCATGCACACAGGTTGTATTGATCCTGTTTGGTATGAAGCTCTTAAATGAGACCCAGTGCCGCCAATTACCTTGAGGAGTCACATAATGAGTTCAGCGAGGTCCACCTGTGTGTAATCTGAGTGATCTCAGTATGTACACACACCTGTATGAAAGCCTCCATAGTCATTACACAATAGTTTGTCTATTTTCAGCCATAACTGCCGCAGAATGGGTCCTAAAGCCACCAAATAAGAAAAGTGACCCGAGGGTGTGATTACTTTTCACGAGGCATCTCGTGTCAGACACTAATAATCTGTGTTGTGTGGCAAAAAATGCAGGTGGGATTAGTGGGAGGCGAGACGCACACACACACACACACACACACACACACACACACACACACACACAAATCTGCCCGGAGCCAGGAAAAGTCTGCAGTTACTTTTTACGAGCAAGAAGTAAAAGAAGAGCAGCAGGTGGGGAAGAGCACGAGGTTCACCTGGGTTCAGACAGAGCGTGCACGTGTGCGATTGTACGGCGTGGGTGTGATGATGATGATGATGATGATGATGATGATGATGATGGAGGCCGTGAAGCGGACACCGAACAGGCAGCTGCGCTCGTGCTGCACGCGCGCACAAATCCTTGCCAGACGCAAACGACTGCGACGTGAGTCACGAAATCGAGCGGCTGCAGCACCAAAACACGCTCTGGTTTTTACGCATCGTGCTAAGCTAACATAAGATAAAATAAGCTAAGCTAAGCTAAGCTAAGCTAAGCCGAACGGAACCAGCCGGGGACTTGACGTGGCGTGTCCAGCGTGGTCTCCTCTGGAACAAAGCATGCGTGTTTCCCCACACAAAAGCAAATTCTTTCACCGACCACAAATCAGGCAGACTGGAAACGGCTGCCTTAAAAGGTAATGAGGTTAAATGTGGCCCATTTGTTTGTGAGACCGAGAGATTTTGCAGAGACGAAGAAGAAGAAGAAGAAAGTAAAGCATAAGAAACAAACGGCTGTCAATCAGAGTGATTGATCGACGTCCATCGGTTGGTCAGGAGCATCATCCTCCTTTAATCGTGTGCAGTGATCTGTATGATTTCTGATTTTAATTTCTCTGTGACAGTTTTAGATTTTGCATCTGTGACCAGCCACGCCACACGACGCTGACACCTCGCGTGGGGACGACGTCCAACTTGAGTTTGACAGCAGTTTCTGTCCCCGTCCCTCTGTGCTGATGTGTGATCCCTAACATTGTCCCTGTGTCTCAGACATGTCTTTGTCACCTCTCCCCCCCTCTGTCAAAACCGGATATGCTCCCCCCCCGGATCGCATTACGATTCTGGAGGAATTCGGCACAGCGGAAGTGCAGGGCTTTTCGTGACGTCATGAGTGGACCCTGGAGAGTTTCTTTTTTTTTTTTAATTATTTTTTTTCTCCCTTCAGCAGACTTTTTTTTGGGCTTCCACTTGTTGCCATGGTGCGCGTGAAACTAGGCGGGATCTGCAGCGAGCGGCGCCGCGCGCTCGGGAGTTGCCCCCTCCTCGCGGACCGGAGCGGCTGCAGAGACGCGAACGAGGTGAGACTCGACCGGGACTCGGTGATCAGGTGCCGGAGACTCGGTGCTCGCACGACCGAGTGCTCGAGTCGCTGCACAAGGACCGCGAGCATGCGGCGCGAGCGCGCTTCTCGAGGCGAATGCATGGCGAGCTGCAACATGCGCGTTCACGATGCACGGATTAAACAGGTATAACTGCACTTTAAAGCATGTTGAAGTGAAAACGGTGATTTCTGGACAGTAGCTTAGTTAAACCTGTAATAAATTTAGAATTTTCATCATGTAATAATCTACAGGTCTCCAGTTGAGGTTGGATTTTCCACAGGAAAAAAAAAAAAAAGTTATGTAATACTGTTGGTCAGTGTATGAGCCATATCGAACACACTTGATGACCATCTGCATGGAAAACTCTGCAGCAGATTTCCACTGCAAGACAAACAGCAGTAGGGGAAACGCCACAAGGACCAACAATCATATCTCAATGGAGCATTGCACTGTAGGGGAACGCACACGCTCTGCCAGTGCACACAGCTGTGATTGCGGCGAGCAGCATGCAAGTATACAGCTGACAGTATATCATTTAGGGAGAGTAAATGGCAGAGCAGGAAGTGTGCGGGACGGATAATCAGACTGTGGCCCCCACAGAGCCAAACTGAGAGACATTTGTGTTGCCTGTCCTTATTTTGTGTCCCTCTGTACTTGCTGTGTCTCGTCATATGTGCGCCCTTTGTTGTTTTTCCTGTCTGTCGTCACTTTGCATCTCTTTGTTGTTTTTTTGTGTCTCTTTGTAGTCGCTTCCTGTCTAGTGTTTTGCTCCGAGCAACCTCTCACTCTTACTCAAGTGATGATTGCAGTTTGTTTTAATTGGAGTCGCATTGCTGAGTAACTGCGCCAGAACATTTTCCCTCCTGTTCATAACATTAAGGGCTTTAATCGTATTTATCGTCCTCTCTTTGTTTGTGTTGCGTTTTCCTGAGCGTCTACTGTATATGTGCAGTTTGGCTCCAGCTGTCCAATGTAAACAGCACACACTGTTCCTGTTACAGTGCAGAGAGACGGGCTGATCCCTGCAGCCTGGCAGGCGGCCATGACTTTTCCACTGAAACATTCTCAGCGTGGCTCTCTTGTCTGAGAAAAGCCACTCCACCGACTTTCTTTGGGTTAAATACACGGTTGTGAGCAGTCAGCTATGCTCTGTTTGATTTATGATCCCGTGTCGCTCTGCCTCTGCCTGTTCTTATTGTTTACTCTTGGGAAGTGAATGAGAAGCACATTAGTGAGACACCGTTTGACCTCTAAACATCTGTAGCATTTCTTTTAAACGCACGCTGAGGGGCCTTTCATTGCACGGTCATATTACAAAGAAATATGCTGGTGTTGTTGCAGAAAGGCTTCGCTGTGTTCATTTTTGCCCCAACTCCTGCTCCTTCTTCTTGTCCTTGGGATCATAAATGTTTTCTCTGGCTCTGGGTCAAAAATTCCTCTTTCTCCTCTCTGTTGCTTTGGGGAATAAAATGATCTTATTTTCTAAGCAGCTGCTGAAGAAGTGATATTTCCAACACCCTGACTCCTACTACTCAGCCGCCAGGAAAGTGCATACAGTTCATCTTGCGTTTGGTCAAGTAAAAGAACGATTCAGATCCAAAGCTAAAGCATCTGCAGCTCTGAGGCTCTTCTCATAGTTTCCCCTTCCCCCTCTTACCGTAGGCACGGCCATGTTGGGTTTCCTCCTCATTCTGTCCCTCTCCTCCCCGGTGGCCCTGGTGCCTCCCCTGACGACTTCCCCTGTCCTCTGCAAGCACTGCTGTGATGACCTGGAGCCAGCAGAGGGCAGCGGAGACCTTCCACCGACGGCAGCGTTCAGCCACGTGCCAGAGGTCCGCACCTACATCAACATGACCATCCTCAAAGGTACTCAGAGGACGTAAATGTAAACTTAAAAGACAGTCCCCAGCAACAGTTGACCCCCAAAAAAACCATGTGGTCTTGAAGTGATCTGAACTTGAGAGAATAATGTAACTTTGGTTGACAAGAAGTCATGTGTCAGCCTTGTTTTCTTCATTTTGTCTCTTGTAAACTTGTATATAATTTCTTTTTCTAATATTCTAAAGATGTATGATTAATATCACTCTGTACAGGTGACAAAGGAGAACGTGGCGACAGAGGAACACCGGGTAAAGCTGGACACCAAGGCCCTTCAGGCTCCAGGGGGCCCATGGGCTCAAAAGGTGCAAAGGGCCAGGCCGGACTCCCAGGAGAACCCTGCAAAGTCCAGTACTCCGCCTTCTCCGTCGGCCGTCGAAAATCCCTCCACAGCCTCGAGTCGTACCAGGCGCTCGTGTTCGACACGGTCTTCGTCAACCTCGACGGCCACTTCGACATGTTCAAGGGGAAGTTCCTCTGCCATGTCCCGGGGATCTACTTCTTCAACGTCAACATCCACACGTGGAACTTCAAGGAGACGTATCTGCACATCATGCAGAATGGCGACGAAGCGGGCCATCGTGTACGCCCAGCCCAGCGACCGCTCCATCATGCAGAGTCAGAGCCTGATGCTGGAGCTGGAGCTGAACGACGAGGTGTGGGTGCGACTCTACAAGAGGGAGCGGGAGAACGCCATCTACAGCGACGACGTTGACGTCTATATCACATTTAACGGATACCTCATCAAAGGTGGCCCTGAGGAGAAGTGAATGAGAGGGAAGCCAGGCTGAAAAATGGTCAAATGTGGTAAAATAAAAAAATACATGTAGTGAAGGAACTAAAGCAGTGGTAATGTGAGTATTGTATGTGTTGCTAACCCACCGGGCTGACTGAACTTTTGTTGTGTTTGGACTAAAATGTCCAAGATGTTCAGATCAGTTCGGACATTAAAGGATGTATTTTGATATATTTCATACTTTTTGAGATATTCCAATTTTGTCAAAAACTTGGGGGAATGTTCAAAGTTTCTAAAACTTCCATCTTTCAGATTCACATACGATGTCATAATTTTGGCTAGAAACATCAAATTTTTTACAGATCAAAATACGTCATCTGACTAGGTAGTTTCATGATATACAGTTTACGAATTATTTCAGTTTTATGACAGTTTTTTTTTTATAATGGGTGTGTATTGGAGCAGCGAGAGCGGGTGACGTCGCCAGTGACGTCATCCATTTTCGCTGAAAATTGAAGCCAGTACTGAACTGCCTCAAACCTGTTGAATTTCCATGTTCTTCCTGGGTTTCTGATCTCAAACGCTAGTTTCAACTTCCCTTCAAAAAAACTTGACGCTCATTTGCTAAATTTTGGTCCGATTGAGAAGAAAAAAAGACGATAAATTCAGGGGGCGTGGCTACGGTGTGATTGACAGGTAGTACGGCGCCCCGCCACCCTGCCGTTCTGATATTCTTACTTCCGGTTTCAAAAAGCCAAGATGGCTGCCGCCGAACTGTCTAAAAGTCTCAGCTTCAAAACGGCGCTCTGTAAATCACGGGACGTTACGGAAGTTAAGTCCATTTTTTTAGTGTGGCGACCACATGAGACACTTTATCTTCAAGTAACGTCTACAGACTCCAGGCAGCTAAACAGTTTAGCTTCAGCTCGAGCAGGAAGCAGCAGTGAAAAAGGGAGATGCTAGCACATCTACGCCACGTGGATGTGACCCTGTTCACCAAGGTGGACACTCTGGTATTTGAGTACACTTAAAAAAAAAAAAAAAAAAAAAATCTGGTTGCCAGTAGGATCTGTGACCTGACGCCCAAGACGACAACTGCCAAGAGACCCGACACGCCTGAGTTTGAGTCAGGTACGCTACGCTATCCTCTCAGATGTCCTGTTAACACACGCTGTCAAACTTCCCACGTGACTCGTCTCTTCCTTCCCTCTCAGTCAGCTGACAGACCAGCTACCTGCCCCCCCCCGGTGAGCCTGCTACCATCAAACTACAAGCCATCAGGTAGAGCTGCAGTTTCCTCTGGGAAACACACAAACACAGCGCACACATGCGCAGGTACAGCATGCACCTCTTCACCACAGGAGAGCAGTGAAACCTGCAGCAGAGAAGCCCCGTTCAAGACTGCAAACCCTGCGGCGGATTTGAAATCAGGATTTTGAATGCTCGCATGTATGATGATGCACTTTGTATGGATAACGTTGATCCACGCTGGATGAAGAAGATAACAGCCACGGTGCTGATGCGTTGCAGTGGGTTAGGTGTGAGTTTTGCATCGTGCAGTTCCCCGTAACCCACGTCGACAGTTTTTTCTTCTCCAAGCGAGACATTTCCGACCTTCAGTAATCCCATGATACACAGCGGAGCAGCACGCCGTATCAGTTAATTACACTCGACCTATCAGAGTTGATAATGAGTGCGGCAGGGAGGACCAGAGCTGGATCGCGGGGTTGACCCGCTGATGACCTTGGCGGTAACAGAGGCTCCACTGTCCTAGAAACATAACGCATAAAAAAAACTTGCTGGGTTTTGTTTTGTTGATAGGCATGTAAGATTAATTGGAAAGGGACGTGTGTGTGTGTGTGTGTGTGTGTGGGGGGGGGTAACATGGCCCAGTTAAAGGTTTTCTGTCATCTGTGTCCAAATCTGGTCCAGATTTCCTCAGATGTAGCTTGTGAGCGTTTGTATGTTGTTGCTAAGGAACGGGTTTTCCTCCTGCGCCCTCAGTGCGTGGCCTTTTTATGAAATCTAAAACGTGGGCGCCATGTTTACACTCGCTGTGGTTTTAGACCTGGGGGGGGGGCTGCTGCGGTGTGAAAGAGACAGGCTGTGATTTGTGACTTTGAAATAATTATCTAATGGAACTTGGTCCAAATCAGAAGCCGGCCTGTTATCTGACACAGCAGTCAGGGCGTGCTTATATTTATCTCTAATTAATCACGGTGTCGGGCCTTCATCCAGGGGTGTCTCACAGGAGACCCGGTCTTAACCCCCCCGCCCGCCTCAGGACCCGTCAGCACGCTGTCACTGCCTCTGTGAGTTAAAAAGACGTCGCTTGCATCATCACCTCCCGCTCGCTCAGAAACAGGAAGATAAAAGCTGACATCAAACGCCCGAGCTGGAGCGTGGAGCCCGTTAGCTCAGCGTCACCGCGGGAACGCAGCTCACAGCGACAGCTGCAGGATGTCTGAGCGTTCGCATCGGTACCGTTCAAGCGCAGGCGTCCTTATTTTTCTTAGCAAAAAATGTTCGGCATGTCCTGTTGACATATTTGCTTGCTCCACTGTTTTGTTCTGAACCCCCCCCCACACACACACACACACACACACACACAGAGGAGATTATTCTGCTTCAGCGTGTCGAGACAATACAGCCATGAAGAGATGGTTGATAATAAGCTAATATGGCAGATCATATTATCTAATATGAGTCATATAGCATACGCAGCTTCTCTTTTATTCACTTGAGACCAATGATTTGCACAACAAGAGACTAAAACCCCCATCATGCCCCACCACCTTTATTTCTCTTGTACAAAGAGCAGATGATGCAAGACACCAGAATACCATGAATGAATACTGAGCATTTTTTTCCCGTGAACGGGAGAAGGAACAATCTGTGTTTTACAAAAGCAAAAAAACAAAACAAAACACATCTATCTCAAAAATAGATTTTCCTGCGTGTGCCGCTATTTTGATGTTAGGATGTGAAATGAGGTCAAAATGTAGGACAAGGTTCGCCGCTGCAGCTTCGGCGAACAAGGCCGTGATGCCGTCAGGTCAGCGTGGAGGAAAACACAACAACCGTGATTCCCCGTTTACAAAAGCAGAACGCACACACGCACAGTTCTGCCAATAAATAAACCTCTGCTCTTCATTACAAAATTACAGTCTCACTTTATGAAAAAGAAAAACACAAGGCAACAGAAAAATAAAGAGATATGAAGATACATTTAACAATCCAAACACTGGTAAGGCGGGAGTGTGGGATTATCGGGTGGGGGGGTTCTTCGCATAATCCTGCTTTTCAGTGACAGTGACACGCTTTTGGCAGAAAGACTAAAAACAAATCCGACTCAGATGTGAACGCAGCCGTTAAAGAGTCAGTTTGTTTCAGATCAAATAAAACGATGCAAATTTCCCCTCTGACAAAACACAGTCGTAGAAAAACAGACAAACCCAAAGGCAGTGAGACAACACTGAGTCAACAGCATGACGACGACGTGGCACGAATCTCACGCGCGGTCGATGATGCACAATCCACCGGACGCACAACCACCGTGAAAAGCACAAAAACAGTCTCGGCACGATCACGAGTCGTACAAATTCCCAGAGAAGCGGTCAGAGCGCTCTGCCGTTTCCCGTTTTATTCCCGAACAACAACATGAACACGAGATTAGCGAGCCCGGCGTATCCAAATACGCCTCGTTGTGTCGGGTTCGAAGTAAAAATCAAGTCCTTCTACAAAAATACTTTGTTTTTTGCTGTGTAAATGTATGCAACCAAAGGCACTGTCTGCTCGTCCCGCTCCTTCAACCAGATCGTGATGTGACGTCACAACGTACGCACCCGTACCTGCGCATCGTCTTCCATGCTACAAAAACGCTGCCCTTTAAAATAACTCCTATGTAGGTGGAACAACCACACTGTCGCTCAGTGTTAACATCTGCATGAAAACACCTGGAAAAAAAAAAAAAGAAACGCGTTCCCTTTTAGAAAACCGTGCATGTGCAGCTGAGATGAAACCGACAGAACGTCGAAACTCCAGTTTTTACCTCAGAGATAAGCCGAGACTAATCCGGCCGCTCCCGTTTATATCGCGCTCTGAAACAGGCTGCCAAAACCCTAACACACCAATCAGCTGATGTCATTTAATGGACTTCCCCATGCTGAAACCTCAAGAACCTCATGAGGACAAAAAAAACCAGGAGGAGGGACATGATTATTACATGATTATCTTCCTTATCTGTGTGTGAGGTACCTGTTTCCGATGGCGTCGCACGTATTTTCAAGTGTCGGAGCATAAAAATCCCTTTCATGCTTAACATTGCACGTCCACGAGGTGAAATAAATTAGCTGACGACTAACGCTTTAAACCGACTCGCGTCCAGAAAAACCAGCGTGAGGCGACATCCCGCTACAAAAGCCCGCGCGATCATCGACGTCTCGCATCTCAGGCGCGGTGTGACATCAACGTAAGGGAGCGCAGGGCGCTCACGCGGCGCGTGCGGCGCGACGGGGACGCCTGCTGCCGGCGCCATCTCCACGCTCCCACTCTGACTCGTGTGCTGCTCGTCGTGGGGTCATGGCTATCACCTGGATTCACGAGTGTTCCTCGGTGTGCTTCCCTAGAGAGCGGCAGGCGTCCCCGTGACGCGCACGTCCGGCGCGGCGCAGACAAGACGACGGGAGGTGTAGCATCATTTCATCACGTTAAAAAAAAACAAAAAAAACAAATGCTCTGTCTGTGTGCGACGGGGTCAGGCGCGCAGGAACGCGTCGTCACTCGTTGAGGATCGAGTCCGGCCTGTCGTAGCCGAAGAGCCGGAAGTCGGGTTCGTAGAGCTTGTAGAGTTCTCGCCGCGCCTCCACGGGCACCGCGCCGAACCAGTCCGCCTCCCAGCTGCTGGCCGTGAGGTTCCGGTGGGAGGTGGGGAACTCCACCACGTTGTCCACCCGCAGCTGGCGCAGCAGGTGCTCGGCGTCCTCCTCCGCCGTCTCCAGGTGGCCCACGAAGTCGTACTGGATCTGGCACGGGTGGCAGAGGCGGTACACCTGCCGCCAGTGCTCGTTGAAGGGCATCTCCTTCTCCGTCTGCGGGTCCAGCAGGTACTGGATGAAGTGGGAGAAGGAGGGGTGGACGCCCACGGCGAACGCCTCGTCCACGGAGGCGGGGGGCGTCGGCTGGTTGCCGTAGCGACGCAGCATGATCTGCGCGAAGCGCCGGTAAAAGTCCTCGTTGCGCAGCTCGAATTTGTTGCGGTAGGCGGAGATGAGGCGCACAAAGGGGTCGCGCACAAACAGGAACTTGGTGTACTTCTTCAGCTTCACCTTCAGAGAGGAACACACGCCATCGTAGTTAGCACGTTAGCATTCGTGTTAGATATATTAGTATATATTATTGGCTACGTGCACTGACCTTCATGAGGTGCCGGGCGAACTTGCCGTAGCGTTTCCAGAACTTGTTGAAGGTAAAGTGCATGCTGCTGTTGTGGACCAGGTCCCTGGGGATGGCCAGCGGGTCTCTCTGGGGGGCGCCGTCCTGCAGCAGGCTCTCGCTGAGGACGATCATGATCCGCTTCCAGTTACTGCACGCCACCTGCGGGCGGCGGGGAGCGCGCTCGCCGTTAGGGTCAAAAGCGATAACGCGCGCTGACTCGGACGGAGCGGCGGCGCCGGCGTACCTTCGGGACGTAGCAGTAGATGATGCCGTGCCTGTCGTCCACGATGAGGTGGTCCAGCTCCTTGTTGGGGATGTCGTCGAATGAGCGGTTTTTGCCGGGGAACGCCACGCTGTCGTTGGCGCACAACTCCTGAAGTAACCGCCGCCGCCGCTCCTGGTTTGAGAAGGTACAGTCAGGATTCAGACACGTGATTTGTATAAACGACAGTAACGATGGCATTGATGACAGTCATGGTGTCAGGTATCGACCTGTCTCTCGCGGAGCTCCGCCGCCACTGGAGTCAGGTGAATCTTCCACTCCTGTCGTGGTATGTACCGCTCCTCCGCTTTCTCCGATTGGTTGCTCGTGTCAACCGGGGCGGGGTCCGTGGGCTCGCCGGTCCCCGGCTCCAAGAACTGGTTGACGAAGGCGTCGATGTCGGACAGGAAGGACGGCGTGCGGGAGGTCTGAGGCCGCGGCGCGGCGGGGGGGTGCGGGATTTTGGGGCCCGGCGAGACGGGAGCATGCAGATACAGGTGAGAGGCGCCGACGTCATCCCAGTAGATGATGATGAGGAGGATCATGAAGGCCGAGCCCAGGACGACGAAAATGCGAAACATCCTGGACGTTCCCATGGCGACGGTTGCTTTGCTACAGGATCACCATAGCAACAGGCTAACGACTTCTACGGGGCGCATCTACAGCATCGCCATGGCAGCAGATTGAAATAGTCACTTGGATCTCTTTATGTGATCGCCAGGGTTTCTCGCTACGGGGTCACCATGGCAACAGAGTCGGGGCCCAGAAGCTCTCCCTCGCCGTGGCGATAGATGAGTCTCATCGCGGTGCTGGTGCACTGCAGGACCTCACCTCTGCTCCATGCCTGCAGCACCCTGCACACAGAAGGGGAGAGAAGCGCCGTCACGGCTAACGTGTAGAAGTGACCGCAGCGTGGGAGCGCATCGCCAAATTCCTCGCCAGGTGGAGTTTCACGCGTGCACGAACAAAAAAAAAAAAAAAAAAAAAAAAAATCATATTCTGTTTTCTTTTCTCGACCACTGGAGCAAAGTGAGCGAGTCCTGAGGAGGCATGCGCTGAATTTCTCCTCTCTGGGGACGACCTCGCTCGCACTCCCAGCAGTAAAATCACGAGTGGTCGTCAAATATCTGCAGGCCGGGGTGGGGGGGTGGGGGTACGATAAAGTCATAGTGTCCCGCTGTCCCCTCGCACCGCTTCCTTCAGCTCAACGCCGAGCTCCTCCGTGGTAATAAAAGCCCCCTGTGTTCGCAGCCTTTGAAAGACGGCCAACGGCAAATATTTTACACACCTCACCGAGACGCGTTCAAGACACGGCGGCGCTCAGGAGAGCGAGGAGCTGCGGAGAGTCGGTCTGGAAGATAACTTCCTGTTCTGCATGTTTCTTAATTACACTTTACCCCCCCCCCCGCACGGCGTCACTTTTCCCCCACACACCGTCAGACTTCTAAATGTGGAGCTCTCGCACAACATCCAACAGTCCCGCTGTTGTTTCCTCCCGCCCGACGCCAAGAGGGGAGCGCTGACATGGAAAATCATCATTCCACGCTCCAGCCCTCATCCTGTCTGCTGATCAGGCGTAGGCGTGAAATATACCAAAGTACTTCCACTCAAGTACAGTTATTAGGTACTAAGTAAATACTAGTATACTAAGTATTTACAGTTCATTGGTTCTCAGAGAAAGGATGCTTCGGACCACATTTAGCTCATTTACAATATAATATTGAATCTAATATATCAGGGGTGTTACTACTTTTAATGAAGTTACACATCTGAGTGCATGCTCCCTTACTTCCACTGTTGTTGCGGACGTTAGGCCGAAGCATTAAATTATTATTTCACTGCACATTTAAGTCACAGGAGCATCTACCCATCATTACATTGTGTGTATATATAGATATCTATATATATTTACACAGATATTATATAGAAGGGATCTTTGCTCACCACCACGTCAAACGCTGGTGTCCGATAAATCACACCGTCCTGTCCGCAGCAGCCGCCGGCGGATGCCAGCCCGCCCTCCCCGGGACACAATGTCGCCTTTGACGCGGGTGGGGGGGGGGGAAGAGAGCGGCGCGGCGGGAACGGGCCGCCGCGGGAAGCCGCCCGGCACGTGGCCGCCTCGGGGCTCGCCACGGCGGCGCGCGGAGCCGTTAGTTTCGCGTCGACGCGGAGACGACGAGGAGCGGCGGGAAGGAAAACAACGAGCTTCCGCGCGCGGCGCTCACAGCGGCGCATCCCGTTGTGTCGGCGCGCGCGCGCGAAGAACACGTCGTCGCGAGCGGGTAGTGACGTGCTACCGTCCTCGGTAAAGACGTCCGGGCACCGATAACGGAGCGGAGCGACGGAAGAAGAGCGGCGTCTCACCTCTTTCCTCTCTCTGCGCCCGCCAGCCTCCACCAGCGCCGCGTCAGCTGCGAGTCCACCCCCCACACCCCCCCTCCTCCTCTTTTATCCTGGGGAGACGGAGCGAGACCACGCGAAACACCGCGAGAGTTGGAGTGTGAGGTTTCTGCACAGTGAGCTCATGGGGTTGGGGAGGGATTCACTCTTTTTTTTTTCTGGGTCAGCTCCAGCACAACATGTCTCCAGCTACTCCGGGATGATTTATGTAGACAGCCCCCCCCCCACACACACACACACACACACACACACACACACACACACACACTCCCCTCCCACAGGAGCAGTGTGCTGAAAATAACTCACTGTAGCTTTTATACCTGCAAAAATCAAATGTCACCCCGACTCCACAAGTCAGACTAAAGGAACGGTAATGATGTGTGTGTGTGTGTGTGTGTGTGTGTGTGTGTGTGTGTGTGTGTGTGTGTGAGGCCGTTACAATCCTGTTATTTGTTAACTCTTCATCCTGTGACAGCAGATGAGCCCTGACAGAGCAGCTGATTTACACACACACACATCTGCTTTCAAACAGTGTCCTGTATTTCACCCCCTCGCACTCATGAATTTGCTTAATATAGCTGTGTACCCCGGCGTGTCATCTTTGATCACACACACACACACACACACACACACACACACACACACACACCAGCATACAAACTATTACATAACGCCCCCCGGGGGCAGGAAAAGAGGGCGCAGCGGAGATTATTGGCACCATAAGGTTTAAGTGATGATGACACATCACCTGTCGTGTTTTATTCACCTTTTCTTTTGTGTGTGCTGTATCTGGTGAAACCTTTAAATAAAGCAGTGAAGAAGATGATGACGAGGCGGATGCAGTGGTTTGGGTTTCTTCATCCGCGGGGCGACGGGATTATCCGGCGCCTTTATGAAAGAGGTTACTGTAAATCCCTGTCTGACACGTTAATTTCTGTCAAAATTAATCTGCCGGTCGCCCTTTGACCGCTGGTTTAGGAGCCGGAGAGAGTTTGAAGGTCACGGCCTGTGAGCTTTTAGACCGAGCCGTCATAATTACGTTCATTACGGCGACGGATCTGAGGAGGCTGGACCGCCGCGCCGCTGTGGTCCGCCTCCGACATACCAAACGCTCGATGGGACTTTGGATAACACCTCACGACGTGATCGGACTTTCCCCACTAGAGGTCAGTGTGGCCCGGGTTGAGGGCCGAGAGCGCTGGCAGATTTCAGTCTCTTTATTTCTGGACAGGAGAGGCACACGTGTACAAATTATTATATAATGCAGTTATAGTGTCCGTTATGGCGCCCGAGCATAAATATAATGGAGAAAGCTTGATGTACAGGGTGTGCTGGTCTACAGCAGGTCCTGCTCCACCCACACCGCCTTCTTCTGCTCGTCCAGGATGCGGTCCTTCACCACCCTGATCAGGTCGTCGGTGCCCGCCCAGGCCTCGGGCTCCAGGCTGGCGTAGAGGCAGGGCATGCCCTCCAGCTCCTTCTCCTTCGCCCGGCACAGCCTCACCAGCTCCTCCTCCGACTCCGCGCAGCGGCAGCTTCCTGCGTGGACAGGAAACAGGAAGGAAGCAGCGCTGCGGTGACGAGCGCGGTCGCGGCTGGAGGCGCTCTGCAGCAGTGGGCTGCGAGCTTGGGGTTTTTAGTTCTCAGAGATGATGCTGCGTTTAAACGGGCGTCATTCGCCCGACGCGCTTAATCTGGGATTTGTTCCCAGGCGAGAACAGAATCTAACGGGTTCAGACTCGCTGCACGATGGCACAGGGGCTGAAATATTCTTTTTGTCACGCTAAATATTTTTGGTAATTGTTTTTCATTGCCGTGCTGCTTCTCCTGTTACAGTTAAAAGTTCAGGCCCATTGTGTGCCATTTCACAAATCTCATATTCAGCAGCTCTGACTCGGTTAAAGTGAGGATTTGTGCGTTTGCCGCGCTGCTGGCTTCCGTCGAGGTTTTTTTACCGTAACTTCTTGACGTTCTTATCGCAGATCTTGACGTAGATGATGATGGGGTAGATTTCCCTCCGCAGCAGGTCTTTGACGCAGCTCAGCTCGGCCTCCAGCAGGCAGTGTTTCCCCTGGCGACGGGCGAGAAGCACGGCCTGCGTGACGAGCGACGTCTCTCGGCCGCTCGCGCGGCTCGGCGTCTCAGACGGCGGCCTACCTTGGCGGCGACGGCCTCTATGTTTTCTCGCGTGATGCACTCGAACGTGGCTTGTTTCTCTTTGTAGTGGATGAAGGGCTCCACGTTCTGTTTGAGGTGAAACTCCTCCTTGGATAGGGTGTCTGCACGGCAGCGCGGCGGCGGGGGGGGGGGTGTTGATGATGTCACATCGGAAAACGCCAGTTTTGGTTGTAAAAGTCACAAAGAGAAAAAAGAAACGACATGTTAATGACGGCTGCGGCGCATTTAGCACAAAGAGGAACAGAAAGCTGCGAGGTCGTCGCCCCGGGGGACGTCCACGGGACGTCGCACCGCTCTCTCTCTCTCTCTCTCTCTCGGGCTGCCAGATGTTCCGCCTCCGCCCGACCCACCTGTCCCGGCAGCGCTCGGTTTGCCGTGAGACCGGAACCGCGGCCGACCCGCTCTCCCCGCCTGCCCCCGCCGTCTCTCTGGTTACACTCTAACATTTACACCGCGGCGCGACACAATACCTGACCTCAATCCCAATAGTAGCTCCCTTCTCTCGCCCCGTCCCCCCCTCAGACGTCCCGTTGTCCACTATCTGTCCCATCTGTGACTCACAATAGCACTGAGGTGATATTGTCTTCCTCGTGCACTGACCCGGTTTGCAGATGTTAAAGTCCATGGCTCCCCCCATGTTGAGTATTTTCTGGATGATGGTTTTGGCCAGGGCGGCGGGGGCGAACAGGACCGGTCGTCTCCTCTGGGTCCTCTGGAGGGTGACGGGACTGTAGGGAACCAGGTTCAAGCGGCTGAGCTCGTTGTCCGGGTCGCCGGCGTCTGTCCAGCCCCCCCCAGAACAGAAAGACGACAGGAAACTCAAACAACTGTTCTCACGGAATGAAACGTGTTTCTTTTTCTGTCAAAACTTCGCTGCAACTTTAAAATCTCCTGTGACGTTTTGCTTCTCTTTTGTTTTTTAATTCCTCCCTGTCTGAAAGTTCAGGTACTTTCACATCTGACGTATTTCCAGCTGCGCGCTGATACTTCTACACTAAAAGTGAAAATTAATCTGCCCTTCTAATTGCTCATTCAGCTTCTTTCGCTGCGTGTGTGTCGAGCTCAGATGTTTTTACCGCTTTCGACTTTCACGCGTCGACTTTCTTTGGAAAACCAGACTTCGTTCAGACGTTTCGTCGCTCTGTACGCACCTTCCGGTCGGAGCGTCTCGAAGCCCTGTCTGGGTAGTGTTGTGCCGCCTGAGTTGATGATCCTGACGCGCTCGTTGCTGTTCATCCGCTTGTATTTGATATCCACCCTGCTGACAAACTACACACCGACGCACCTGAGACACCCGAGACACCTGACATGTGCAGTTTTGCATTCGTGGTACGGGACGTCTCATCACCTGCAGTATCTGCGTGAGGAAGATGCTGGCTCTGGACAAGCGCGGGCTGGCTCTGGGTTCGGGCGAGGTGCTGGCTTCCTCTGGCTGCAAGTTGCTCTGCGCAGGAACAAGCGCACAACTTCAACAGCTGCTCAAACACTCGGCAGTTGAAGGACTAAACAAAGTGCTCAGCTCACATCGCCTGAGCCTGTGCAGAAGAACCAGCCACTCGTGTGCAACCAGCAATCGGACAAGGAGGTGACAACAACTGCACGCTGCACCGCACCACGTGTGAGAGCGGTGAAAGAGTGCGTTTGGTTCTTTATTACTCAGCTAAAAGACGGGAGGAGACAGTTCACACTCATTCTCACCCTCGTGTTGCGCTGGACCTCGTTTTCTTCTTTCCCCCCTCGACACACAAACTTCTGGATCTTCACCAGGAGCAGCTGCTGGGCCCTACAGTCGCACACACATACACACACACACACACACACTCGGGTGTGAACGATGAAGGTTTCAGTGTGTTGCATTCCTGAGACGACACGCCAGGTTTGCAACACGTGCTTTAAACACACGCTGCTCACCGGGAGTTGCTGGGTATGGTGCCGTGCTCGGCCTGGTCCGAGCCGGTGTAGGGGTCCACGCGGGCGCACAGCCACTCGCAGCGGCCCTGGTGCCTGGTGTCCAGCACGTGCACCACCTCGTCGCAGCGCACGCTCAGGGAGCAGTTGTCCACCTGGCCCGAGATGTTGAGGTTGACCCGTATGTAGAAGGAGTCCCGGAGGCCAGCTTGCCGTCCGCCAGGTCCCTCTGCAGGCGCCGGTAAGCTGGATCGCACACGTTTGTGTTTACAGCACGTCAGTGTCACGCAAACAGTTAGACACGTCCAATAAACGCTGCGCTTACAGTCGTAGTTGGTGCGATAGTGCAGCTGGACCGGTCCAGAGCAGTGCTGCAGGGTCCAGTAGGCTTCTTCCTGAGTGCTGGTGTCCAATGAAACGCTTTGGTTCTCCCCACGTATGCAACCCTCGAGCTGGTCGGCCAATCACAGCACAAGATGGACAATTAACACCTTCAAGTTCTCGTTGAGTTTAAGTTCCAAGTTCCAAGTTCTTTAATTGTTCTACAGCGCCTGGTTTTAATTGGACAAAAGTGAACTTTGACTCCTCCCCCAGGCTGAGTGAACCCACCGTGTCGTGACTACGTACCAGCAGCAGGTGGTGGCCCTCTCGCAGCCCGGCCCTCTCGGCGATGGAATCCAACAGCACGGACGAGACGAAGATGCCGCTGTCGTTGCCGCCGACCAGAGTGATGTCCTTCAAAAGGTTGTCGCCCAGCAGCGACAGCTCCTGCACGGGCTTCAGCGACGAGCTGATCCTGGAGAACGAGGACAGAGACGGACGGAACGGCCTGCGCACAAACACACAAACAAAGCGTGACGGCCCGGACGTGACTCGACGACGACTCTTTCGGCGCGCAGTGTCTGCGCCGTACCTCTCCAAAGACAGCTTCCTGAAGATGCTGTTGACCTGCTCCAGGTCGTAAGTGTCCATTCCTTCCGACTGATGGGAGGAGGAGGAGGAGTGGACGGAGGGGGGACCGCACTGCACTTCGTCCCCTGCGAGAAGGGGAGACGGACAGAAACGGACGGGGAGGAGAGTCTTTAAAAAAAAGACAAGCACAGCGATCTGTTTTGAGACGTGCGTGAAAAGTCCACGTTACCAAACTCCAACTCCAAGTTGTCGCTGTCAAAGTCCAAGAGGCTAAAAGAGGCGGAGCATCAGGGATTAAACACTCATCAAACAGGACGTGCGGCGCTTTGATCAGCTGACACCGGGGCTACCTGCGGGGGTGGAAGTCGTGCTCCTTCTCCCGCTCTCTGCGGTACAGCGACCCCGTCTCGGGCGGCTCGGGCAGCGTGGACAGGATGCTGTCGTTACGGTAACGCAGCTGGAGATGGGACAAGCGAACGAAGCGGAAGTTGACACCGTGGCCAAACGCAGAGCGGAACCAGGCGGCGGCGCGGCCTCCTGGGTAACAACCGGAGGCGTCCTCACCATGTTCGGCCTGTTGCCCGGCTCCGTCACGGCGAAGGGGTAGGTGCAGGAGAAGGAGAGCAGGGGGGCGGAGCAGGAGGGGGACGGCGGGAAGCTCGGGGACAGGGGGAGGGAGTTGCTCTTCGTCTGGACGTCCGGAATGTCTCCTCCGTTGACCGACTGAGCTGGACGATGGAGACAAACGCGGGTGAGGCGGGGTGGAGGTGTCGTGCAGCGGGCGAACGCTGTGTGCGACTGTGTTGTTACCTGCAGACTGAACGCACTCTGAGTTGCCCTGACTGTCTTTGCGGACGCACACTGGAGACCGGACTCTGTTCTGAAGGCCGCAACACAGCAAACACACAAAGTTCAACGTCATGTCTTTGATTGGCTATTCCTGTGCACGTGATGAGTCATGTGATCACTAAACTAAAATGTAATTGGCTGAGCCATGTTCTCCATTAAGTAAGAGGTGTGAGCGGGAGCTGACCACAGCTTTGAGGTTGGGTCTGCGTTTGAGGCGCGGCTCCTCAGACAAAAACTTCTCCTCCGGCGACTCGTCGCTGGACCACTCCGATTGGCTGGGGATGGGTTTAAACTCCTCCCCCTGAGAGATGATGGTTGGCGGCAGGTCCCGCGGCAGACTCTGGTTCAAACAGACAAAATGAAATATGATGCAAACGGCTTTTAAAACTCACGCCGGAGCGTGCGTCCGCCGCGTCCCACCTGGTCGGACACCACGTCCTTGGAGGCGCGGCGCAGGCGGGACTCCAGCGTGACCAGCCTGGCCTCTTTGCGCACGATCTCGATCTGCAGCTCGTCGCTCCGCTCCTCCAGCTCCCTGATCTGCTTGCGGTATTTGTCTTTGTCGATCAGGCTCTGGGAGAACTGGTGCTGGGCCTCGTCTCTGGCCCGGAAGGCCTGCGGGGAAAAAAACGAGCGCTCGAAAACGGGAACGGCCGCTGCGGGAAGGTGCGCTTGGTTTCCTCACCTGGTCCCTCTCCTTCTCCACCTCGTCCAGCTGTATGCTGATGGTGTCCATGCGGTTTCGGTACATCTCGCAGTCCTTCTGCAGCGTGGAGCACTTCAGTTCCAGATCCTCCTTCTCCTCTAGATACTGCACACACACACACACACACACACACACACACACACACACACACACACACACAGCACCACCAGAGGAGTTATTTAGAGTTTATCTGGCAGAGAAAGGGGGAAGAGAAACAAAGAGGGGCAGAAAGAAAGGCCAGGTCCGACGGAGAGCGGGGCCTGAGATGGGGCTTTCTGCGCAGGGTGTGTTTTCCACACATTGTCTCCTGGGCATTGAGTTCTCTGGTTGTGGGTTCATGTTTCTTGGGTGTGTTGCTGCAGACCCGTACGCGCCGCGCATTGGAACGAGCGACGTGAGACCGGTTGCGTGCACATGTGCGCTGACCTTATCTCGCAGCTCCTCCGCCTGTCTCACTTCTTCGTGCAGGTTGTAGAGGCGGTTCACCAGATCCTGTCTGTCCTCCAGCGCTTCCTGTCTGTCGTGCTCCAAAATGTCCAGGATGGCCTTGTCCGATTCGGGCAGGGGACCGGGCTGGGCGACAGACACACACACACACACGATGGGAAAAAGGCGATAAACGCACGGAGAACCTCCACCCTGCAGAGCGTTGGACGCTGGAGCCCCACCTGAATGATGGACTGCAGGTCCTGCAGCTTGATCTTGAGCATCTCGTTCTCTCGCTCCAGCTCAAAGATCTGCTCCCTCTTCGGCCGGTTCTCGATGTCGTTCTTCAGCTTCAGGCTCTGCCTCCTCTCCATCTTGCACTCCTCCTCCGCCTTGTTCAGCCTGTGCTTCAGCTGGTCGATCTGCAGAGAGAGCGAGCGAGCGACACGACGTGGGTGCGCCGCCCGGCCGACGGCCTCTTCGGGGTCGGCGCTTTCGTGCGTACCTCTAACTGCAGGTCTCGGCTCCTCATCACGGCCATGTTCTTCTCCTCGCTCAGCGTGGCGTACCTCATGGCCAGCTTGTAGTCTTCGTCCTTCACCCTCAGCAGCTCGTCGCTGTAGGTGTTCCTCTCTTCTCTCAGCTTGTTGTACCCTGGAGAACAGTCATTGACGGGGCAGGGTCGGGCTTAGTGAGCCTCACTTTTCACCTTTTTTGCACTAAATGTAAAACCACTGGATGTACAAACAATTTACCACAACATCAGATTCTTTTAACTTTAATTTCCGTTCTGTGCATCCTGACATTGTGAAGGATTAGGGCAGCGGTGCTCTTCTGCTTCTGTTTTCAGATTCATTTCCTGCTACAGTTTCCTTCTAGTTTTTCGATGACCCTAAGTAAAACCTGAAATGAATGAATCTGTCCAGAAGACAAACTCCAGTAAAAACACATGAAGGTCCAATCTTCACCGAAGAAGATTAAACCTCCAAACTATTCCATCAGATAACCTAATTTGGGTTAGGGAGATAAGATTTAGCAAAGTCACTCTTAATCGGGGTAAAAACCAAGTTGCCACATCAGCTTCAGCTCTTCCTCATTTATTATACGGTGCGGAGAAGAGGATAACGTTTGCGTCCTTACTCTGCTGAAAGGCCTGCAGCTCCTGGTTGGCGAGCCGCAGCTTCTTCTGCTCGTCCTCCAGCGTGCAGTACTTCCTGCCCAGCTCCACCTGCTGCAGGGTCTTGACTTTGAACTGCTGCTGCAGCTTCACCACCTCGTTCATCAGGAACTGCGTCAGGCCCTCGTGACCCTCCTCCACTGCGGCGGCCGGCGGGCGCGCAGAGGAGACGGCGAGTTGGGAGGGGGAAAAAGACACGTGCTGCAAGACTAGCTACACAAATGGTAATTTAATGTGTGTGTGTGTGCGCAGGTGAGTCTCACCGACGATGGTGGAGAAGCGCCGCGTCGGCTCTTTCCCCGTGACCAGCTTGTACAGGTCGGGGTAGTAAAACTCCAGGCTCTCCAGGAAGGCCACGTAACCCCGCTCTCCTTTAGTGTTGAGGATGTCGAGCAGACGGCCTGGTGGGGGTGGGGGGTGGAGATGATCACACCTCAGGTTGGACGCACAACAACAACACAGCAGCACCTGTGGGATTTGCGAGGTGGCGTTTCGCTGCCTACTTGTGCGGTTGGCTTTGGAGACCAGCAGCATGGAGTTGAGGATCTCGTCCTCGTCCTGCTCGTCCAGGACTTTGCACTGGCGGAGGTAAGGGGTGAGCTTCGCCGGGGCGATGGTGCGGCACAGCTCGTAGCGTTTGCACTCCGCCTTCTCCCACAGCGCCTCCACGTCCTCGGACATCGCCAACGTCCCGTTCTCCATCTCCTACGCCCTGAAAGGTAGTTTAAAAAAACAAAAACAAAGAGCTGTCGGCTGTTACATTTAATGGGTGACGTGAAGAAGCCACGCGGAGCTGACCCAGAGTCAGATGTTGCTCCCACACTCTTCATCCGTCTCCCTGATAAACAAGTGAACTTGAACCAAACCGACGTGTTTCCACTCGCCTCTCCTGCCTCTTCGGACTTTTCCAGACTCACACTTCTGCTCTCTTTATCTTTCTCTTACTCCTACTCGATTTCCTCCCTCCATCATTACACTCTCACGTACACACACGCACACAGACACACACACCAAAACACATGCTGTCCACACTAGCCTCGCATTTGCATGCCGTCTGCTCTGTACGTGTTATCCTATAATCCTGCTTTGTGACTTTGTGGGCTACAGTTAGGCAAATGCAGGCTATCTGATGCCATTACACACGTAAACACACACAATCACACACACTTTTGCATAAAACTGTCTTCTGCGCCGTGCACGCTTCAGATGTATTGTGGGTAATCTGTGGGCAGGGTAACTGCACGCCTGTCAGGTGGTGAAGTGGGTTAAACTCCGCTCCGCTCGGACACACGGATGAACAGCTGTTTTTCAAATTCAGACAGAAAGTCAACAGGTGAAGCAGCGTGTGTGTGTGTGTGTGTGTGTGTGTGTGTGTGTGTGTGTGTGTGTGTGTGTGTGCTGGCACAGTCACGGCAGATGATGAAACCGCAGAAGCAATCAGCAACATACACACATGCAGAAGTGCATCGTGCGTTGTGTTAGTGTGTGTGTGTGTGTGTGTGTGCAGCACACACACACACACACACACACACACACACAGACTTCTTGAGTAACCACGTGCATGTTTCCTTTTCTCTCTTCTCTTATTTTGGAGTTCATTACTGAGAACGTTCGTCCTTTCTTCCTCCTTTTCAAACCAGATGCGAGTAGTCGCTCGCTTCCTCTCTGCATCTCTTTTGTTTGTAGTATTATGTGTGTGTGTGTGTGTGTCTGTGTGTGTGTGTGGGGGGGGGGGGGGGGGTTTTTGTAGAGCAGTGTGGGTTGATTTGTGTGTCCTGAAATTAAACCTTGCATTTTCCCTTTTCTTTGAGCAAGTGCTGCAGCCGAGCACACGGGGCCGCGTCCCGTCCTGCTCGGCCGGTTCCATTTTCTTCTCACGGCGGCTGAAGACTTGAACCGTCGGTCGCCGCCTCGCTCTCTCTTTCACTCATGACACTGCTGCTACGCGGGCCGTGATTGTCTGAGAAAAATCATACTTTGAACATGAAATGTTCCGCTGTGTGCACGGATCACTGGCAGACAGGCGTGATGAGCCGTGTGCAGAGTGGACTCCACATTTGCATCTTAAACTGTCAGTTGCTGAGTGTCGTGAAGGAGAATCATGTCAGAAAGCAGGACGACTTGAAAAGACGGTGCCACTGCACATAAACCCGTGTCCCTCGTTCAAGACTGCAAACACAAACTGGACTGGATCCATATTTAAACAATTGCCTGTGATATCTGTAGTTATGCAAACACTGGAAGTGTTGTTGGAAGTGCTTCTTTTACATTTTATTTAATCGGTTTACATATCTTGTTTTGTTTTGCTGCTACAGTAACTGCTCTCACTTTTGTGACTTGCTGTGAAGGATGAATCACGAACGCTTTGGGTGGAAACACGTTCATTTTCCATCCGCTGCTTTAATCTTTTGCTCTTTTTTCAAGAAGTCGACGCGGTCACTCAAACCAAAGAGTCTGCGTGCGAAGGCGTAACACACACACACACACACACACACAACCCGCGACCGCTCGCTCTGCAATTATGACGATCACTTTAACGGCAAACAAAAATCCCACATCAGCTGCGAGACACAGGATTTTCTCTGAAGCGTTCACAGACCGCGGTGCCAAATATACGTACAAATCTGCCCCACAAAACCTGCACGTCACTGTGACCCAGACTCGCTTTACTCAGCCAAACCACAGCTACACACAAACACACGCAGACTGTCCATCGCAACGGAAACCTAATCTGCCACCAGTCGTGTGCCACCGACTCGCACGCAGATTATAGTGCAGGTGATTCAATCCAGGATCAGCTGGTGTGGCCGAGGCGCTGAACTTGAGGAGAAGGTTTTGCTTTCCCCCGGCGCAGCACGTGTTCGTCGCTCTGCACGACGTGAACGACGTCTCACAGGACGAGAGTCCGCGAGCTCCGGCTAATCCAAGGCACTTCAAGCCTCAGCGAGCACATACGGGTTTCTCCCGGGTTTACTGTTATAGTGCCGGACTGGGATTGGTTGGCCAGCCAGCTGATGGGCGATATGATTGGTTCAGGTGTACGAACCATCATAAAGGCTCCATTGTGCAGCTGAATAGCTGGAGCCTATAGGAATTTGATATGTGGGCCCTGGCTTTGTCCTCTGTCTGCCATTTGTGCAATTTGCATAATTTTGAAAAAGGAGGGCACGGTCAGGTGTGCCTGCAATGACTCGCTTTATATTTTACTCCTGCAGAAACCAGGTTCTTCTCCGGTTATGACCATTTCATGGCCTGGTTAATATGTTTCTTCATGTTTAAGAAGTTACACATAACATGGAGTGTGAAGTGTTGGTTTTCTCCATTTCTTCAGCTGTTTTACGACAGTTTTAAGTCAAATGACCTTTGAAAGGTTGGCATCAGTGCATCTTTATAAAACCAGCAGAATACAGTCACATATCATTGAGTATGCTCTATGAAGTGCCCGCATCTCCTGATTCTCCACCTTCACTGGATCCCATTGTCTTGTGCACCTGCTACTGGAATCCCAAACATTTTGATAATGCCAGATAATGTCCCGGGGATGACAGAAGTGCAGCGATTGTGTTACCAGACTAATAACTCTCTCCGTGTTTGAGCCAAAAGGATGCCAGTGGAGGCAGATGTACGCGTTAACATAAACACAGGTGGGTTTTCTCACCTGTGTTTATGTGACTGACCATCACTGTGAGCAGCAGTGAAGTACAGGAGGGGACAGACCTGCAGCTGCTGAAGCTCTTGTGTGTGTTTGAATCTTTGGTGCGTGTAAGTTTGTTGTTTTTGTTTTTTAACTCAAGAAAGTAACGCAGATAACACACTCTGTCTGTGAGATGTGAAACTGCGACTTCTCGGTTTTTCCACTTAAACCCGGCGCACGTTTACGAAGCTGCTCAACAACTTTTTTTTTTTCTAACTCATGTCCTTATTTCACGGTGGCTCGATCATTAATTTAGCGGTGCGCGTTAAGAAAGTGATTAGTTATGTTTGCCTACCTGAGATCAGAAGTCCGAAGTGAAGGGAGAAAATCAAGAATGACCTGTTGAGTTTTCTTTCCTCCTTTCTTTTAAATCACCAACGCGGTCGTTTCGCCCACAAAACCCCAGAGAGCCAGCTTGTTTCATGTATCCGACACAAAGAGAGATTTAACGGAGACCGGAGCACGTATGGGAGCTGAGGCTCCGACTCGCTGTCTGAAATAAAAGTGTGTGTGCATGAGAGAGAGAGAGAGAGAGAGAGAGAGAGAGAGAGAGAGAGAGAGAGAGAGCGGAGGCGGGCGTGTGAGACAAGATGGAAACAACAAGGTTGACAGCAGTGATCACAACCCCTGTCTCAAACCGTAGAAATGCTTCACGAGCCCATTGTGTGAAAAGGAAGTGTTTTTATAAATTGTCTCTCCTCCCGCAGATGTTAAATATTTTATTATTATTATCTTGGTGTAAAGTGTCCGTTTTCCACATGGCATCATTACATCGTATATGCAAATACGTGGAGCACAAGTGCAGTTCACTTCAGGATTGTAATCCGCATCGGGAGGACTTAATCTGAAGGCGGCATGCAGAGTTTTAATACTGCAGCACGGGAGCTGAATACTTCCTCCACCGCTACTGAAAGAGGACATTCTGCATAATGAGCACGTTTCACTTCTGATAGACTATTTAAAGCAGGCGAGACGTTGCTTCCGAGAGCTCTGCACTTTTACTCATTGTGCAGCAATCTGAGTGCATATCTTTTACCAGTATCCGAATGTAGCCTGCAATTATTATTTTTAAATAATGGTGCTCGCCGAGATTTTAAAAAATGATATGAGTACTTCTGTCGCCACTGAATGTCAGTGAAGATCTTTATCTGCAAAGTAAAGTCGTCAGATGATTAAAAGTAAGAAACCAGCTGTTAGTTTCTTACTTAAAATACTTACTTTAAAAAAAACTGTTACAGATTTACCTTCCTGTGATGAAGAAAGGGCAGTCCGGAAAATAATTAGAATTAAATCAACGGTAAAACAGATATTAATTTTAATTAAATAATGCAGGATTTAAAATTACAAGCAAAACTTAAATAAACAGCAGATTAAAAAAAAGTGCGTTCACATCCGGGCTGTGCGTCTTCATCACCTTCCCCGTAGGTGAAAGCGTAACTGGAGTCACGTCACGTGATTTCAGTCAGGAGCCGGTTGACGGTCGCACTGTTTACCTTCCGCTGCGGGCAGAGCGATGCGCCGCTGGGCCGTCTCATCATGTACTCTCACGGCTCGGAGAATTTAATCAAGCAGGCCCGGTAAGACAGCGACAGAGGAGGAGTTTGTCTCCGGTTTGTTTACACTGGCCGCCATCATTTCCCTTTGCTGGCTAGCTAGCTAACGAGGCTAAAGCCAGCTAGCCTGCGCGCTTCATTTCTATGTGGTTAAACGTGACTTCCCTGTCACACCTGTTGCATTTTTTAGTCTATTTAACCTGTGAAATATCAAAGGGTTGCTTTCGTAAGACTGTCAATGATAATAGTGTATATGTTTATTATTTTTGCCTGGTAAACGACCATGCAGTGACGTGCTTTTTTTCTCTCCTCAGGGAGATTCAGGAGCCGGAGCTGCAGAAGTTTTACGGCAGATTGGTGAAGCTGCTCCAGGGGAGGGAGTTCGGTCATGAGACGATCGACTCCCTGCAGAGGCTGCACCTCATCCTCTCCGCCACCAAGTACACCCGGACGTAAGAGCTCCATCTCCCATCTCCCACCGATGAGTCACTCACGCCTCTCTCTCTTAAAAAAAAGTAGATTTCTCTTGACATTTTCTGCCCCAGACTGTTTAAGTTTCATGCGTGACTCTCCTCTGTCGCCGCTGACCAAAGGTTGCCCGCAGAGCTGCAGAGGAGGCTTTTAGCGCTCCTGTCGTCGCCGGTGGAGCAGCTTCAGGTGCTGAGCTCAGCTGTGCTCAGAGAGACACTGCCCCCCTCCGGCCAGGAAGTGAACTACAGCCAGGAGAACCTCAGTCAGCTCAGCAGCCACGCCGCTGCCCTGCTGCTCCAACAGGTGCTGAGCTCAACCTCGTCCCAGAATGTTTTCAGACACACAGTGATACATGAACAACTAAAGGAGCTCGTTTTTGCTTCCAAGATCTTAACTCATTGCACAAACGCCATCTTTGACCCTTACAGGCCGCATCCAGGGCCGATCTGTCGTCTCTGTGCGCTCAGCTCCTTCGCAGCCTGGAGAGCCGTCAGTGTGAGGGGCCGCCTCATTCGCTCACGCACACGCTGCCCATCCTCAACACCATCCTCACGCACAGCCCCGAGTGCCTCACTGAAGGTGATGCCCAGAGAAATCAGTTTCCCAGGAAGTTGAAATGAAAAGCTTATCATTGCTCTCACGCCATTCCCCCGCCCCAACCTGACTCGACACAGATCACCTGACCCTCCTGAGTAAAAAGCTCGTGGATTGGCTGCGTTATGCGAGCATCACGCAGGGAGGCGGGGCTTCCTCCGGAGGATTCTTCGCAGGACCCAGGTCTCGTCAGGTAGGTAAATCTCCACTCATACCTGACAGCGGTCTGCAACGTTTTCCACAACGCTCGTCTGTGTGTTTTGCGACAGCCGGTGCCGACAGCAGAGCTGGACGGGACGGTGTCTGGAGATTTCTTCACGGTGCTGTGTGTGGGCCAAGGCTTCACTGAGGACCAGTGGATGAACGTTTACTCTTTCTCCATGCTGCGCCACTGGCTTCTCACCTACCACTCTGTTTCCAGTGGCACCACAGCTGATGCTGGTACGACTTTACCGCTGACACGACCCGCAACCCTTCGCCCTCCCATGCAAGAGAAGCTCACTACTTTATATCACAGCCACAAAATACACACGAGGAACATCGGGCTAAAAGAGCCAGCCGTGTAGGCCGTAATAAATTCCTGTTCTGTGTTCTCATCATCTCCAGCAAACAGATTCAGCCTTTCCCTCTCCCACTCCTTTTCTAATGGTAAGATACAGTGCGTGAGTTTGTGGACCCCTCCCTGCATGCGCGTGCGTCTAAGAAGCCGCAACTCCCACGTCTTCCGTTTAACTCCGGGGCGGCAACGCTCGACTCACAGCACCTCACGCTGCAGCGATTCACAGCTACGTTTGATTTTTAACAAATCAAATTTAACATTCATCTCTAACAAGAAATCCTGGCGTGTAACGTCTTGGCTACACTTTCACTGGTGTGTGTGTGTGTGTGTGTGTGTGTGTGCGGCTCCTGCTTTACCTTAAATCTGCTGACGGCTTTTGTCAACACGAACAAATCACTGCAGTGACTCAAACGCTGCTCTGACACTCACACACATTGCTCCGCAGTGGTACAAGAAAACCCTCACAGGGCACCTTAATGAATAACAATGAGTTTTTAAACACATTTTTATGATGCTGTACGTCTCTCTCACATCTCTTCACTGCTACAGTATAGAATACATTAGTTTTAAGAAGTATTAGCTTTGTTAACTGTATGAAAAAACAAGTGGCTGAAGAAGTTCAGAAGTTTGTCTTTATTGCAACAGTAGTTCAGTGTTTTTCTCTGGGAACATCCAATCCTTCTCCTTGTTCACACTTTGAGAACACGTCCCGTGGACGTTGGTTATCGCAATAAAATCATAATTTCTGCGAAAAGTCTCTGAATCATCCCCGACCTCTGCTGTTGAAGACGACCGGTCGGAGGTGGACGGATCAGTGGTTTCCATGGTTTCAGCGACGTCCTCCTCCAGCCGCCTGCTGCCTCCGAAGGAGCGTCTGAGGGAGAAGGCCTTCCAGTACTGCCTGCGCCTCATCGAGCAGAGCGATCGCAGTGAGTGTGTGTCTGTGTGTTAGATGAGAAAAAGAGTCACACATGCAGGTTTGGAAACAACAACTTTGACTGTTCTCCAATAAAATTGTCTGACGCGTGTCCTGTTTTTGTCTCAGAGGCGCACAAAAGGACCGATGTCGAGCTGCAGAAAGCGGTGAGCCCGTGTGTCACACATGATGCAGTCACACATACACAAAGCTGGGCAGTGTTGTAGACTGGGTCCGGTTCTGGTACCAACAAGCCGTACCATATGTTCCTTTGATTCCTCACCCCTGTAAACCAGACTGGTGTCCTCATTGTGTCTGTCCCATGTCCTCTCCCAGTGTTTGGTGGAGGCGGTGTGTATCCTGGACTGTGTGTGCGCAGAGGACGTCTCACTCGTGTACCGGACGTTCCCGTGCGTCAAAGCGCTGTTTGGCCGGCTGAGCCCCGACCTGACGTTCGCCCGAGTCCTTCTGCCCATCGCACAGTTCTACCTCCACCACGGTGTGTGTGTGTGTGCGCACATAAACATGCACAGATGCACATACACGCAGTTCAGTTTTGAAATGTGTAGTTGAACCTGTGTAGGTGAGATGGCGGCAGTGGACTGTGAGAGCGCGTGGGAGCTGGTGTTCGGCCGGTTCCCCGCCGAGCTGTTCGACGACCCCTTCCTGGCTCACGAGCTTCTGCGCTTCCTGCGACTGAACCTGGAGAGTCTGCAGCTCCGGGTGCCGCAGTACACCCGCTACTTCCCGAACCTGCTGAAGGTCAAACACACACAAGCTGTGGAACAACGCAGGAAGACACAAAGTGTGGGGAACGTGAGCTCACGCTCCCTCTGTGTGTGTGTGTGTGTGTAGTTCTTGGCGTGGGACAGCCCAGCGACGGTGGATGACTTTGTGGATCTGCTGCCCTCTCTGGTGACCAGTGGAACTGCAGTGGAGCTGCTCCACACGCTGCTGGACCTGCCCTGTCTCTCTGCCACGCTGGTGCTGCAGCTCAGGTGCACGCACACATCGCAGCACCCTGCCCGCCACGCTGACTACAGTGCGTTCACATCTCTTGTCAACATTTCACTGATTGTGTGTGTGTGTGTTTCAGGTCAACCTGCACACCCATCTCTGAGCCAGGCGGCCGCGGCCTCCTGTCGCTGGAGGCGTTTCGAAGTCCTTCCTACAGAGGACTTTTCCTCTTCCTGCTTCGTGCAGAAGCAGCAGGTAATCGCCTTAACACATTTAAAGGAATAGTTTGACATTTTGGTGAATTTGCTTATTCAGCTTCCTGCTGAGAGGAGCCACTGTGAAATCACTGCGCTTGTTTTTTTTTTTCCCCCCGTGCAGGTGACAAGATTGACAGACTGAGCAAGCTCCACGAGCTGCTCGCTGAGGCGGCCGATTGGCCGAGGGTTGTGCAGTGCGCGCAGACCGTCCCTGTGCTGTTACACATTTTTTTCAACACGGTCGTCACGGTGAGAAGATTAAAGTTCTTTTAAATAACCGTTAGGAACGCAGCTGGTCTAGATTAAAACGACGGACTTGGCTTTCACGTCCGGTTTCCAGGTCGCCGACAAGAAACTTTTCGGCCATTTGATTCTGGTGATGCTGGAGAGAAGCAGCCTGCTGCTCAGCCTCCCTGCTTACATCAAAGAGATACACAGGTATTAACATTTACACAGCTGAATGCAGCTCTGCTGTCCGTCACAGAGACTCGCTGTTAGCTTCACTCTTTGTGTCTGCAGGGTGTTCAGCTGTCACCTGCTGAGGCTGTGCAAGCTCCACCCCTCTCTGGTCGTGGATCAGTCTCACGAGCTGCTGGAGTTCGCCGGAACCACAGCCAACGTCTACAGCAAAGAAGAGGTCTACACGCATGTGGTAATGAAACTGTGTGTGTGTGTGCGCCTGCTCTTCCTTTGTGTGTTTTGGATCCCGTGTGAAACCTGATGCATCTCACCTCTCGAGCTTTTGTCAAATATTTCCTTCTGTATTTTGCTTATGGTTAAAATGTTACACTAAAACAATAGAATATGCCCTAAGCCTGACACCAGAGTAATGTTTGAACTCGTTTGGCTCTGAGGTGTGGGTGCTGGGAGAGTACCTGTCTGCGTCATGTGACTCCCGCTGCTCTGTGAGTCTCATCACTTCCTGTTTCGAGTCGCTGGAGGCGGTGCTGTTTGAGATAACGTCATCTGCCCCGCCGCCCGGAGCAGCTCCCCCCGTCCCGAGAGTCATCACCACTCTGATGAGCGCTCTCGCTAAGCTGGCGTCACGGTCACATGACCTCATTCCCAGGTGACTGAGAGGCAAAGTGTTCTTTTAGTTTTTTAATGTCACAGGAAGCCTTGATGTAATTGTGTGTGTGTGTTTGTGTGTTTTGTAGGGTGTCTCTGTTCCTCTCGAAACTAAGAAAGGTAACCAGAGGGGGTTCGGTGGCCTGGTGTGCAGATGAGGAGGACCTCGTTGCCATAGTAACACGAGGAGAGGAGCTGCGGTCGCTGCTGAAGACCCCCGGCGTGGCCCAGAGCGTCCTGACCCCGCCCCCGCACGTGACCGTCCCGCAGTGGTACCGAGACACCAACGCGTCCAGGCCGATGGAGCTGAGGATGCTCACCAGCCTCACACACTCACAGTAACACACACACACACACACGTGCACACCACAAATCATCTTGCACCGGTACTTGGAGATGCATTAGTGCAAAAAAAGTGACAACATTTGATTTTTACGCAATATTTTTGTAAATAAATGATGTTATGTGAATGAAACTTGATGTCCTAATCTGTATTTTTCGTCCACAAAATAAACAGATCCTCATTGTGTAATATAGTGTCTTTAATAAAGTGACTTCACAGACAAAAAATGTTTTACAAAATAGATCATCTGATTTTTAAAAAAGAAAATCCTCTCTTCCTGAGTAAGCGCTCTGTTTTCTAAAAGGTAAAACAGAATTTGTTTAACAGCTAGAGGTTAGGGAAGACCTTAAAGTGTGACGTATACAGTGCTTGGAGAAATTTAAAAACCTAAACACTGAAAATAATTTGCATATTTAAATCAGGAAATTCTACTGAAGTGGCGAGTGCAACAACTGCTAATCGTCGTCCTCTCAACAGGGTAATCAGTGCATACAGCCTTGACCTTATTTGTTAATTTAGCGTTTGACCCAGAATAGAGTTGTGTTGCGATCACTTCATTTTAGATTATCCAAATAACATTTCAGTAAATCCTAATTTGATTATGATTTTTTTTGTGATTCAAAATAAATACAAATCACAACTGGCGATTTACGCCTGTCGACCCTTTATCTTGACTGAAAGATGTTCAGTCAGATATTATATGGTGGCCATAAATCATAATCAGATTATATAATTTAGTCTAAATATGCCCGTGATAACCTAAAATCAGTGGCCGCCAAGATGTTTAAAGTTGAACAAGCAAAATTTTGGCCTGAAACTTCCACTGAAACGTTTGTATGTGCAAAAAAAAAAAAAAACATTTAAAAGTAAGATGAACACTATTCAAACCCGGCCTTAGCACCACTGTAAAGGAATGTGTGAAATTTTGGCACGTCGCGTGTGGTTGGATTACAGTTTGGTTAGCGGAGTTTACATGGTTAGCATAGCTGAGGAGACAGTATGTGGTCACGTGTGTTTGAAGAGATAGACATTTGGGGAAATGCACCTGTTTGCTCTTTTGTAAAGAGTTCGATGAGAAGATCGATATCACACCTGTATCTGTACGGCTAATATGAAGCTAGCAGCTTGTTAGCATAGCTTAGCGCGGCAGCAGCCATGATGACTTAGCAGCTTCTGACGAGACTCCAGTAGTTTACTGCTCCTGGCCATGAAATTATATAAAACCACCAAATATAATTTTCATACCTCACTTTTTGTACAGATTAAACAAACAACATGTAACTTTAGAGTGTTTGAGGACAGAGTCGGGCTGTTTCCCAACGTTTACAAGCTAAGCTAACCGGCTGCTAGCTGTAGCTTCTCATTTAGCTTATAGACAGTGATACCACGTGTTTCCCAAGATGTCAGACTCCTCCTTTTAACTGAGCAACGGTGATCTAAACTCTCTGCCGCGTTATTTGTTGCCCTATCTGTGCAAACATCACCTACAAGGTGCTGAACATAAATTACGATTCATCGCTACGGCTGTAACTCGGTTATCTTCCTGCCAAGATTAGCGTCCATGTGGCGAAACAGTCTTTGTGATGATAGCTAGTTTTACCCAGCAGAGTTGGTATCATATTTCTGCTTATACTTTTATAAGTAGGGGAGTCAGTCAGTGCTGATGGTCAGATTATTTTAGTACCATCTCTCCAGGTGTGTCCTCAAGCATCAGCTTACAGTAGATGTTGTCAAAACACAATGATCTTGGAAGTAAAACTCTCTTCTTGTCATTTTTGTTTTTGTTTTTTTTTGTTCGTGTCATCGGGTGTGGAACCGTCAGGCGAGACCGACGGGGTCATCTCGCCG
This sequence comes from Psettodes erumei, assembly GCA_016785225.1. Classification (NCBI taxonomy): domain Eukaryota; kingdom Metazoa; phylum Chordata; class Actinopteri; order Pleuronectiformes; family Psettodidae; genus Psettodes; species Psettodes erumei. The sequence continues at coordinate 2,338,470 of JAFBJZ010000776.1, read as the reverse complement.
TCTGCAGCAGCGGCCCGGGTAAATACAGGTACCTCCAGATGGCGTAATAATGGACGCCGGCTCCGGCCGCGACGAAGAGGTGCCAGATGGCGTGGGCAAACGGGACCAGGCCGTCGCTCTTAAAGAAGACCACCCCCACCACGTAGAGGACGCCCCCCAGTGCTAGTTCGCACACACCTGCACGCTCAACCTGAAACGTACCAGACGAGGCTCTAATTAAAGAGTTGGTAGAGGAAACAAAATTAAATTCAAGCTGCTTTAAAAATAGGCAAAAAACAACGCTTTGTGATTTGTCCTTACCATGGAGAGGATGACCAAAGCAGGAACCGCCCCCATGGCCACGTATCCCGCCAACTCCACCAGCTTGTACCTGCGGGTAGAAAACTGGGACGTGAATAGATAATCCCTCCAGTTTTCGCCGTGTAACTGTTTCTGGTTCAAACAGCGTCCGGTGTTTGCTGTAAACACTCGAGGGCGGGAGTTTGGTTTCAGGTTAACTGCGTTACCTCTCGTGGAAGAAGAAGACGTACGCGGATCCCGCGCAGGCCATGATCCAGATGAGCCAGCGCATGTGGCACGCCCAGGGCCCGAGCTCCCTCAGCATCAACCTGGGTGAAAAAGAGCGTCACACGTACATACGCGGTGATGAGCTACGATCTCGTCCCCGAGCTTTGAGTGCTGTGTCGGGTGCCGTCACGTGACCCACCAGGGCGAGTAGGAGGCAGCGATGAAGAAGTAGATGGCCATTCTGTCGCACATGTGGAAACGCTGCTCCACCTTCCTGCGTGTGGGCAAAGACACGCACGCTGTAAAAAAACATATCACCAGCCAGGTGACCTTTAGAGGTCATGCTTTTGTTTTGCTTTTTTTATTTTTAGCACATGGCAGGATCTTACATTTTATGATGAACATGGCAGTCTGGTGTGAAGCGTTTGTTTTAACGTGCTCTGACTGACTGAGTGACCTGTTT
>JAFBJZ010000776.1:2300000-2332500 GCA_016785225.1 Psettodes erumei | reverse complement strand
TATGCAAACACACACACATCCAAACGTTACCCATTTATAGTGTCGTGTCTAAGCATTTAAAATATCAGACAGTAGCCACACAAGCATATTTGTACAGGTAAATATACAAAATACAAACTGTAAATACACCTGACAGTGTGTGTGTGTGTGTGTGTGTGTGTGTGTGTGTGTGTGTGGTCTAGGGGTTACTCCTGTCACAGGAACCTAAATATTACAGAGACCATAAGGAAGTATGGAGACAATAAGTCCTGCTAACATAAATTATTTCCTTTTAAGGTGAAGAGATGTCTTAGGGTCTGGGTTAGATAAACAGTTGTTAGAAAATAAGTCTCCAGGAAATAAATAAAGTCAATTTAATGTCCCCCACCAAGACCCAACTTCTTTGATAATCCTGTCGGGGCTCATAGCATCTTATCATTACATCATCTTTAAAAAAAACAAAAAAGTAACACTGACACCGGGTTTGCAGCCTTGCTATCGATTTCCCAGACCGCGGCTGTGTCTCTCTGTCCATCATGTTTGTTTAGAGGCAGTGGCCTGTGTCAACCAAAGGCCGGTACACTGTGTTGGACCTCTGCCTGCGCTCTCAGGCCTCCACAGGAGAGGCGGTCCCTGCAAACAGCAAACCGATCCAAAGGACACAGAATCACAGCGACATGGACGCAAACAAAGAGCTGAACTGCTCTGATTCCAAAGAGGACACATGGGTTTGAGGCACTGTGGTGACTTTACATATGAAAGATTAAAAAAATACACATAGTAGAGTTCATATGTGTATGAAAAGTGTTTTTGGCACAGTAATGTGACAGTGTCATCCACATTCAGAGAATTCAATTTCACATTTGATAAAACACTTGTCAGTACTAATACTTACTTGTTACTGGATACATACTTATCCTACTTTATGCAGGGAGTGGTTTTTACATCATTGTTTTTGAGGACAACGGGGGCGTTAATCAGTGTAAAGGTTTGATTCCTTCGTAGTGTAGCGTGGTTTTCTCAGGTTTGTTGTTTTTTCCTTGCCTTTTTTTTAACTCTGTGCCAACTAGCAGACTGTGTTTCTGCTCGATATCCTTCTTTTGTTCTGAGATCCGCACACAGGATGAGCAATATCTGTCTGCAGCGTCTGTGTAAGTCAGTCACTTCTTCACTGCTCCGAGTCTTGTGTTGTTACATCCAGTAAATAAGTTGCATCAGTCACAATCAGGCTGTGACATGCTCAGACTTTCACCTGAAACTGTATTGATACATGCAGGGCAGACTGGTGACTCACGGCCCAGATCAATCAATCAACAAATCACTGACTCGTTTCCTCCTCACACTGTGTCACTGTCAGACTGGTTGTTATAATGATAACAATAACAATATTGATACTTACTGATATTTTCAATACAGAACTTTTACTTATGATGCCCCATTTTGATGATGCTGTATTAGTACTTTTACTTAAGTAAAATATCTGGATACTTCCTCCAAAGCTACCTGCCTATATTATCCAGAATATGTTCGATGAATGTAATATCTTTATAATATAATATCGACTTGGCCTTCATGTTAGATGTCGTTTCCACATATTACAGGCGGGGGCGCTGTTAGATCAAGTCATGAACATTAACTATCCAGCGATGTGTTTTTCAGGGAATCCACGTTGGCTCCTTTTTTTCTCTCTCTCTTGTGAAATCGAGCCACCAGAAATGCGAGATTATATATTTTGTTTTTTTGTTTTTTATTATCGCCATGAAAGTAAGGTGTTGAAAAGCGGTCGTGTCCCTTTAAGACGTCCGGCACGCTGCGTCGGTGGCGCATGCGCAGTGAGCGGGAGCAACAGCGTCTATGAAAAACAACAACAATCGCTACAGCGGGGCCAGGGAGAAGAGATGGCTCCGTGAAGCGCCACACACGTCTGGACCTCGTCACAGCCGTAATCCCGACCCGTTGCTGCTATTTCTCCCGGAGCTTTATAGGTCGATGGTGCCGAGCCCATGAACTTGGCCAGTCAAAGCGGGGACGCTGGCGGCAGCCAGCTCCTCTTCGCCAACTTTAACCAGGACAACACGTAAGGCAGGGCCGGGGGGAGAGTCTGGGGGGGACCCGACGGCCTGCGCTGTCAAGCTAGCTGACGGTAGCTAGCTCAGCGTGGACATGTCCGGGCGTCTCACGGGGTGACAGGGCTCGATGTGTGGGGGGAAAAAAACTAGATGCGGTTTGTCACATCAGGAACAGCTTTCAACACAAGCTAGCGTTAGCTAGCTGAGAAATTATCTAAATGCGATGCAGTTCACGCGTCACGAGTGTAGCTTCCGAGCTAACGCGATGCTGTGTGGTCCGGGGCTAACTTTAGCCACGATACACATGCTGGTTAGGTGTCATGTAACTTCTCGGGGTGGCAGAGGTGAAATGTTGTTGAGAACGGAATCTGAACTGTCGAGGGACTCAGCTGAGCTCAGCGTGTGTGTGTGTGTGTGTGTGTGTGTGTGTGTGGTGTGGACGCCCGCGCTGTCCGGCAGATGTTTGTTTTTTTTCCAGGACTGACGCTGCAGCATCGACTGTCGGTCGCTGGTCGACTGAGGCAACAAACGTGTAAACGATCGCGAGTTATTCCGCTAAACGAACCGCAGAGGCCCGGTGCCGTTTCAAAACCTCCCCGGTCGTGTGACCGAAAGCGATCACGCTGTGTGTGTGTGTGTGTGTGTGTGTGTGTGTGTGTGTGTGTGTGTGTGTGTGTGTGTGTGTGTGTCTGCGTGCGGATGTCTCGCTGATGCTGCTGTTTTGTGTGTTTCTCCCGTAGGTCCTTAGCTGTTGGCACCAAATCAGGATACAAGTTTTTCTCCCTGTCCTCTGTGGACAAACTGGAGCAGATATATGAATGTAGTAAGTATTTATCCCAGCTGGTTTTCTTCCCCCATGTTTTACCTTCTATTAAATATCTTCATCACATACAGACCCCATGTGAAATAACTTCCTGTTCCACGACTTTACTCTTCTACTTTGTAGTATCTTTGCTTAGGGTCCTCTTTTGGAGTAACTGTACCATGAGAGCAGTGATCCTAATGTAAATGATAGTAAAGCCCACACAGGATCTGTGCAGCATCCCTGTTGTGCGACCACGTGTGGTGAACTGACCGACTTTTTTTTTGATAAGCACGTTGCATTTGAGTCGCCAGCGTGCAGCGAGCACAAGTTGTTTAGTCAGAGGATGACGGTGAGTCATCTTGGCAAGGAGTACAGTTCAGTTCGCTGCGATCCAGTAACCCAGCTGTTGCTCGATCCATGTACGAAGCACGGGTTGTGTTTGTCGGGTACGTCCGGGTTCAACAAATCTCACTTAATGATTAATGCCGTGCCGCTCTTGGCGTGCAAAAAGATGTTCTCGTTCACGCTGTTTCACTTCCTCATCTGTGACAAACGACGACCGTGAGGATCAGAGAGCGGCAGCTAATAAAAGACGAGAGGTGCGAAGCCAGTCGTTGTGTAATGTGCGTGTCTCCGCAGCGGACACGGAGGACGTGTGCATCGTGGAGCGTCTGTTCTCCAGCAGCCTGGTGGCCATCGTCAGCCTGAAGGCGCCCAGGAAGCTCAAAGTGTGTCACTTCAAGAAGGGAACGGAGATCTGCAACTACTCCTACTCCAACACCATCCTGGCCGTCAAGCTGAACAGACAGGTGGGGAGACGAGTGGCGCCGCGGGTGGTGTCTGTCCCTGGGGGCGTTGTCCATGTTGTCCATGTGTTGTGGTCCCTCTGCAGAGGCTGATTGTGTGTCTGGAGGAGTCCTTGTACATCCACAATATCCGCGACATGAAAGTGCTGCACACCATCAGAGAGACTCCACCCAACCCTTCAGGTGAGCGTCGACACCATGTCCATGTTGTGTGCATCTTGTTGCCAGCTGCTGCTGCTGCCACAACTCTGATGAACCTTTTGTTCATTGTTGTCACACAGTGCGCGCGCTTTGTTTTTGTTTCAGTTTCGCACATTGTCCAGTTCCGGTGAATGCGGTTGTGCCGCGCTCTGCTTTGTCTGTCTTTCTTTTGTGAGTCAGTTTGTGTGTGCTTATTATTTTTCCAGGATTGTGCGCCCTTTCCATCAGCAACGACAACTGCTACCTGGCGTACCCAGGAAGTGCGACGATAGGGGAAGTTCAGGTGTTTGACACGGTCAACCTGGTGGGTGAACGCACATCATGACTCAGCGTTTTGTCTCTCGCGGTACACAAATGCTGGTTTCTGCTGCTTGTTGTGTTGCGAATCATGTCAGAAGAGGAGTTTGTTCATTCAGACCTGTCACCATCAGCGTGTGTGTGTTTGTTTTATCCAGCGAGCGGCGAACATGATTCCGGCGCACGACAGCCCGTTAGCGGCTCTGGCGTTCGACGCCAGCGGAACCAAATTGGCCACGGCCTCAGAGAAGGTAGGACAGTTACTGCGCCCGTCGTCCTGCTGCTTCTTTGTGTGTGTGTGTGTGTGTGAGATGTTTTTGTTTTCCGCCCGAGTGAGTTCTCGTTGCGGCTTCCTCTCCGAGCGTCGTCATCCTTTGCGTGTCTTTCGCTTCCTCCCAGGGCACGGTCATCCGCGTCTTCTCAATCCCAGAGGGACAGAAGCTCTTTGAGTTTCGGCGAGGAGTCAAGAGGTAGAGCAGATGTGACGACTTTGGTCGCCGTGTCTCGGTAAATACTGCGAGTGTGCGTTCACCTGCTTCCCCGTGCGTCTCCTCAGGTGTGTGAGCATTTGTTCGTTGGCGTTCAGCATGGAGGGGCTGTACCTGTCGGCCTCCAGCAACACAGAGACGGTCCACATCTTCAAGTTAGAAACGCAGAAGGAGAAGTATGTGTACGTATCTCCTCTGGTTCTGAAAGACGCCTGAGGCCGCTGCGCTGCGGGTTTCCACCCTCGCTTCCTGTTAAACAGAGAAACACAGGCGTTTCACATTGTGTGTGTGTGTGTGTGTGTGTGTGTTTGTGCAGGCCTGCGGAGGAGCCCACCACTTGGGGAGGGTATCTGGGCAAGGTCCTGATGGCGTCCACCACCTACCTGCCCTCCCAGGTCACGGAGATGTTCACCCAGGGACGAGCCTTCGCCACCGTCCGTCTGCCCTTCTGCGGACACAAGAACATCTGTGCCTTAGCTGTGTGAGTGCCGGTCTGTGTGTGTGTGTGTGTGTGTGTGTGTGTCGTTGTGCGTCTCGCTAACATCTGTGACGTCGGATGTTTGTGAATATTTGTTTTGATTGTTTTTCCGTCAGGATTCAGAAGATCCCCCGGTTGTTGGTCGCAGCGGCCGATGGTTACCTGTATCTGTACAACCTGGACCCACAGGAGGGGGGGGAATGTACGCTCATGAAGCAGCATAGGTAACACACACACACACACACAGACACACACACACCCAGCTCAGGTGACTGAGGCAGTTGCTGAGTCTTTGCTTGTTGTTGACCGCAGGTTAGACGGCAGCACCGACGCGCCCAATGAGATCCTCGAGCAGGGGACACATGACCGCCCACTCGTGGCCCAAACCTACAGCGCCGCCGTCACTAAAGGTAAGTCGCACAAAAACTCACATCCTCATCAGGCGATGCTTTAATTTACAGTTCCCATTTTCTCAAGTCTGTGTAATTTAGTTCTAAATATAAATCACCATATTTAGATCAATCATTAATTTCTAGTAATTTCACACAGGAAGTTGAGACTTTTTTTTCTTTCTTTTTTTTTAAATATTTGACCTCTGACCTCGTGTTTCCCAGGTTACTGCGACGAGCAGGGCGCCGTTGGCGGGGCGGGCCTCGAAGACGACCTCAACGACCTGCGCCTGGAGGAAGAGAACGAGCAGCCGCCGCTCATCCTGGAAACTGACTGACCTTATGAACCCACCAATCGGAGGGCTCCTCCTCTGCCGCTGCTATGAACATGTGACATGGGGGGGGCACGGGTATGATCGGAGACGAGAGGCGGGCGTCCGTCGGTCCGTTCGTATGTCCGTGTGTGTTTTTTGTTTTTGTTTTTGTTTTTTCTCCCCCCCCCCTGCAGGCCAAACTGAAGCTTTGCATGTACACGTGCCAACCGCAAAAAGAAAAACAGGCTCCCATGTGAAAATGTGTGTGTGTGTGTGCGTGCATACCGAATGTTTGATCTGAAGTGATGCAGCCATGTCTCACACACACACACACACACACACACACACACACAGACGCGATCACTGTGTGAAATGAAAGCGATTGTGTAAGTGCCTCTCTGCCCCAGCGTCACGGTTTCTCCTGACTGGGGGGGTGGGTGGGGTTGGGGTGGGGTTGGGTGGGGGTCTCTTTGCATTGGCTCAATAAAATCTGTTTTCAGTTGTCGGATCTTAATCGAGGGTGTGTGCGATCTTTTCCAGCCCCTTCCTCTCTCACACACTTTCCTGCGAAGAGTGTGTGCGCTGTGAAGTGAGGCAGCAGTGTTTTATGAAGGTGTGTGTGTGTGTGTGTGTGTGTGTGTGCGTGTGTGTGTGTGTGTGCGCCGCACTCATGCTGAGACCCTGTTTGTGTGCGTTTGCCGGGCATGTACATTTGCAAAACAGTGTGTAATTAGCCCCCACTTGTCCCCGCTTGATCCAAACAGAGACTTGGTGGACCCCCCCCCAGGCCTGCAGTCATTGGTTGATTTTAAACTCTGATGTTAATGATCTTTTTTTTTTTTTTAAATCTACATAACCAATAATAACCAACGATGTGTCATGCGTATGAAGATATGCATGGTGGTGTTGATGTGTTACTGTGTCCATACATCACAGACGCTCAGGCGAACGTCAGTAGATCAGCTGAGGAAGTCGACGGCCTCCTCTTCCTCCTCGCGCTAACGTATCTCTACTCTGTACATAACTAGATGTGGCAAGATATCGCTGTACCGTGTTGTCAGGTCACGACTTCACAGACTCCGGGACGGCGGGTGTTTGGCCGTCGAGCGAGCTGCGGCACGATTCCCCCCTCGATCCTCTGGCGTCTGAAAGCGACTAAACCAGAATCGTCCGTCGGGATTTTGGAGTGTCGGGCGTTTTCTAATGATTTTGTACAAAATGTGAAACGTTCATCTGAAAATAAATTCCATGTTGATGTATGACATTCGGTGCCTGTCGTTCTTGAGGCCTGCTGAAAATACATTGTGTAGTTTTCCTGTGTGAGTTGATGTGACCCGTTTGGATCCACCGCTCTTCCGTCCGCTTTGTCAGGCGTCGCACAACAACAGGACACGTTGTCACTTTGCATATCGTTTATTAAGACTGGAGCGACACACACACACACACACAGGTGGGCCCTCTGTCGTTGACGTGAGGTCCCAGCTTCGCCCACTCCTCCCTCCAGTGTGAAGACGCCTGCTGAGGTGACGCAGACGCACACACAATGTACGTACGACACAACCCAAACTCCATTCCTGACAGGTCCACGTAGAAGGTGTACATTCAAAGACTACAGCTACTGACAGCACAGTCAAGACACAAGTACAGTAACACATACACAACATGCAGGCTACGGTCAGCTACACTGATTAAGACTCTTGGTGATGTTGAAGACTAATTCGATCGGAGAATTCATAAGACTTTCTGAGGAGATCTGTCTGGGCTTTTTTTGGGACGTTCTTCATGGTTCCTGGGGTCGTAGCTCTTCAGCGCGGCGTCCTCTGGAGGCAGGAGTGAGTGTGTGTCGCTCTGCAGGAGGAAAACTGTGTCAGTGTGTGCGTCTGCATGCGTCAAAAGGTCCATTCTCACCGCAGGAGCTGGTCCCCGGCAGCTCAAACGCACAAAGGCCAGGCCAGTCATACTTTGTTAGTGAAAGACTACTCATCAATTCACAAACAAAAGAGGTGTTTATCTTCTTGTGTGTGTGTGTGTGTCGATATGCTGACCTGCTAGCAACGCGTGCGTGTCCGTTCCCCTCTAGTCGTCCTGTGTTCCACCGCTGGGCTTGGTGACCTGGACGATCTCCACCGAGGTGAAGCCCTTGGTGGCCGAGGCTCGGTTCCTGGTCCTCATCTTGTTCAGGGCCATCTCTGCATTTTCAGCGCGCTCCTCGGCGTCGTCGAGCTCGTGGATCGTCTTCCTGTACTTGGACAAGCTGCTGTTGGCCTGCTCCTCCTACAGCGCCGCGGACAACACATTTGTATAGTCATTTTGTGTGTGTTTTTGTATCAGCCTGCTCCTGAAAACAAAAAGGAATGATAAGACTTATGCTCACAGCTTCCTCTATCTGCCGTTTGTAGGACTTGAGCTTGTTCTGGAGTTTCTCCACCAGCTCTTGCATCCGTTGATTGGTCTTGTGGTCCTCCTCCGTCTGGAAGATCAGCTCTTTGAGGCGACGCTCTCCCTTCCGCAGGATTTTCACCGTCTCCGTGTGGCGCTTCTGCTCCTGGTCCAGGTCGTTCTCCAGCTCCTTGATCTGGTGGGATAAGAAAATAGAGGAAGCAGCATTATATGCAGATGTGAGACCTGGCTCCAGATGTTTCGTCCATACAGGTGCAGGACCTCTTCCCCTTTTTGTCATTGGCTACTGCAACTCCTCACCCGGGTCTCCAGTTTCTGGATGACGCGCTTCCCGGCCTTCAGCGCCTGCTGCTCAGCCTCCTCCAGCTTCAGAGTGAGGTCTCTGAGGTTCTGCTCCTGGTTCTTCTTGATCTTCTCCAGGTGGGCGTTCCTTTCCTGTTCCTGCCGCAGCTCCTCGCACAGTCGTGTTGCCTGGATGGATGGACGGAGACACACGCTTCAACACACGTTTCATTTTGAACCTCAGTTGAGGTTTCATGCCCTTTCAGCTTTCTGTTTTTTTCAGGTCAGGTCGCTCACGTCAGTCACGGCCTTCTTGGCTCGCTCATCGGCAGCACGAAACTCTGAGATCAGCTCCTCGTTCTCGCTGGTCAGGCGGGTCAGGTCGGCCTCCAGCTTCCTCTTCAGGATGGTCAGAGTTTGGTTCTGGAGAAAGTGGCAGCAGCGAGAAGCATCAACATAAACGCAGCGCCGTCAGTTGTGCGCATGTGTGCGTGCACCTGTGGACCGTGCAGTCGCTCACGTGCGTGCTGATCTCGCTGAGCCTCTCCGTGGTTTCCACCAGCTCCTGCTCGATCACTTTGCGGGCCCTCTCGGACGCCTCCAGGCCTCCTCTCAGCTCCTCCATCTCCCCCTGCATGAGGCACATGCGGCGCTCCTGGAGGCTGTACTTCTCTCTCAGCTCGTCGTGCACGCGGGCGTCTTCATCCATTTGCACCTGCAGATCCTGGATTAGAGGATGTGAGGATTGTAGTCAGTCATTTTAAACCGCAGTTCCATATCCCGCCTCTCGCCGATCGAATAAAACTCCTACTTTGATCTGCTGCTGCAGCTTCTTGAGGGTCTTGACCAGCTCGGCGTTGTTCCTGTTTGCGTGCTCCAGCTGAATCTCCATCTCGTTCAGGTCTCCCTCCATCTTCTTCTTCATCCTCAGGGCCTCGGCGCGACCTTTGGCCTCTGCCTCCAGGCTGGCCTGCAGCGACTCCACTGCACGTGCATGGTTCTTCCTGCGCAGCGTAACCACATGGGCCGTGGATGAGGGGCGGAGCAGGTGGTGTCTAAAGTGCCGTGTGTTGTGTGTTGTTTGTGCACGAGCTTAGCATGAGCTCCTGCAGTGTGTCTGACCTGGTGACTTCAAACTCCTCCTCCTTCTCGTGGATCCTGCGGTCAATGTCGGCCTTGACTTGAGCCAGCTCCAGCTGCAAACGTACCAGCTTACCTTCCTCCACCTGGACACACACACACACACACACACACACACACACCAGATTTTGATAACAGGACCTATGAATGGAGGTAAATGTTTTCCCAATGACAGAATATCTCCTGAAATCGTTCTTCTGCCAGAACTCTGTGCACCTCCAGTGAAGCTTCGGTTTCCTCCAGAGCCATCTGCAGCTCCTCCTTCTCCACCTCCAGCTTCTTCTTGGCCTTCTGCAGCTCGTGAACGCTGCGGCCTCCTTCGCCGAGCTGGTCGACCAATTCCTTGATCTCCTCTGTGAGAGAGAGGAAGCACATTGGCACACATACACGTCACTATACAATTGTACACAGGTTTTATCAGGCGCTTTGGTGCCCTTTTGGGATCTATGATGTATCTGCAGAAGTTAGAAGGCACCTGTGAGGGTCTTGTTCTCCTTGCGGACGGTCTCGATCTGGTCCAGGCTCTCCTCGTAGGCCGTCTTCAGCTTGTAGAGCTCCGTCATGTAGGAGCGACTCTCCTTCTGGCTGTTGTCCAGCTCCAGCTGCAGCTCCTCGTTCTTCTGGCTCCACTCGGCCGCCAGCTTATCGAAAGCTCGCTGCTTCTTGTCCAGAGCTGCAGCTGCTGCGTTGGACTGGTCACACAAACGCAGAGGAAAGCATCTTCTACTGATAAATACCCAGATGGATCAATAATGCCTTAGCAACATATATGAATTTGTCTGTGTGTCTGTGTACCTTCTCCAGGTCGATGGTGAGATCCTCCACCTCACCCTGCAGCCTCTGCTTCACCTTCTCCAAGCTGGCAGCTCTGGCTTGCGCCGCCTCCGCCGCCTCCTCGGCCTCCTGGAGACGCACTGCAAGTTTGCGCCTGGAGGAGGAGTCGTGCGTGGAAGGAGACCGTGCGATTAAATTTTTTTAAAATATCAACGCTGGTCTGTTTTTTGGAACAATAAATAAAACTCTGGCTCCTCTTTGAACTGAACCTACTTGGTCTCCTCCAGTTCCTCTGTGCGTTGGATGGCGTCCGTCTCGTACTTGCTCCTCCAGGAGGTGACATCGGCGTTGAGCTTGGACACGAGGCGCTGCAGCTCCCCGCGGGCTTCCGACTCCTCCTCCAGCTGCTCCTTCAGCAGGGAGAGGTCGTGACGGGCGTTTGCCAGGGCCACCACCGCCGTGCTGCGACCCTGCAGGAAAGGAGACCGACCTCAGCGTTTGGTTTTACAGGATTTTTTTGTTTGGTGTGCGCTTTGTGGTGACTCGTACCTTGTTCTCCTCATCCACCTGCCTCTTCAGCTCATCGATCTGCAGGTTGAGCGAGGCCTTCAGCCTGGTCGTCTGCGTCAGCTTGCTCTGCACATCCTCCAGCTCGCGGCTCAGGTCGTTATTCTCCGCTGCGCACACGAACAAGAAGAAGAAGAAGAAGAGGAAGATGAACGTAAGACGGGACCAGAACAAACTGCAGTGGGCTGCGTTTGTGTTTGAGCGTTCTCACCTGTCAGGTGGATTTTGGCAGTGTTGAGCTCAGTCTGATTGCGCTCCATCTCAGCCAGGCGAGCGTTGGCCTCTGCCAGGTTGTCCTCCAGCTTGTGGGCGTGGGCCTCAGAGTTCATCTACACACACCAGAGACACACAAAGGCAAAAATGAGTATGAGTTTTCATATTCGTATTTTCTTGATAATCACACAAACCACTTTGCACCTTTGCTTTCTGAGTGGCCTCCATGGTGACGTTGAGGTCTTCGATCTCGGCCTTCATGCTCTGCTTGTCCTTCTCCAGTTTGACCCTCAGCCTGTTCAGGTTCTCCAGCTGCTCGCCCAGCTCCGCCATCGCGTCCGAGTGCTTCTTCCTCAACCCCGACGCCGTGGCCTCCGATTGCAGCGCTGCCTCCTCCAGCTCCCGCCGCAGCTTCAGCAGGTCGGCCTCCCGCTTTCTGTTCTGCTCGATCTGAAGTGTGCAGAGGAGGTCAGAAGGAACGATCTCCGCGGGGTTCAGCACTGCTCTCTGATTGGTTGACGGCTGTCAGCACTCACCTGGGCGACGGTGGCTCCTCCCGCCTCTTCCAGCCTATCGCTGAGATCCTCTAGATCTCGCGACAGCTCTGCCCTCTGCTTCTCGACCTATCAGAGAGCAGAAAGAGAGTGAGCTTTAATCTTCAACTGCAGCATCTAACATCTTCTTTACGCAGGTCAACATGCATGAATGGATGAAGACCTTGGCTCTCATGGCCCGTTCAGCCTCCAGCTCCTCCTCCAGCTCCTCAATGCGGCTCTGAAACACAACGTGTTTGATTATAAACACCAAAAAAAGCTTTTTATCCTCAATCCCTCATTTCCGCCCTCTCCCCTTCCTTTACGCATAAAGCTCCTCAATAAGAAAGTATGTCAGATGCGGACATTGTAATAAGTTGCAGACCAACAACCACAGACCTGGTGCTCTTTGAGCTTGCGGCTGAGCATGGAGCTGAGCGCTTGTTCGTCCTCCAGCTTTGAGTTCATGTTATTGATCTCAAAGTCTCTCCTACACACACACACACACACACACACACAACACAAACACACACACAAAGAGGAGAATCAGGACCCAACAGGAGTGACCGTGGGTAAAAGAGAGTGAGGTTCATACACAGACATGAAGATAGATACTTCTGTAGCTTTAATGAATTTGTCATCTTGTGAGTGTGTGTGTGTATGTGTGTGTGTGTTTGTGTGTGAGTGTGTGTGTGTATGTGTGTGTGTGTTTGTGTGTGCGTGTGTGTGTGTTTGTGTGTTTGTGCGTGCAGGCTTTTCTCCCTCACTTCTTGATGACCTCCTCCAGATCAAGTTTGGCGTTCTCCATCTCGTTCAAATTGTCGACGGTCATCTTCAGGTCTCCCTCGGCCTTCCTCCTCGCTTTCTCCACCTCCGCCCTGATCCTCTTCTCCTGCTCCCAGCTGTCCTCCAGCTACACACACACACACACACACACACACAAATCAATCCACACATGATTCAGGCACTAACACTGAGTATATTGAGCTGCAGCGTCTGCACATAATCACAAAATACATGAGGAGTCTCGCACCTCATTCACTTGGACGTTGAGCTTGTTGTTGGTCTTGGTTAGATGGTTAACTTTGTCTTCTTCTGTTTGAAGATCCTCCAGAGTTTTCTACATTATAAACACACAAATATATATCTCAGCTACCATTAAGTTCACACGCATAAAATGTTTAATAATTACATTATGATTTTCTGTGTATGTGTTTTACCTGTTGCAGTTCCTCCAGAGCTCTCTTCTCCTTCTGCAGCTTGGCAATATGGTCGTCCTTCTGGCTCATATCGCCGGTCAGAGTCCGCACCTTGAAGTCCAGACCCTAAACGCACCGTCCAACAAGAAATCTGTCAAAATGTCTAAATTTTACATATAATATCCTGCTTTCTGTCCTCTCTCCATTAATTCAGAAGGCTGCAGAGCCATGTGATGCTGCACAATATTTACGTTTTATAAAGGTAATTAACATTTACCTGTTTCTCCTTCTCGGTCTTGGCCAGAGTGGACTCCAGAGACTCCAGGTCTCTCTTGAACTCGTTCAGTTCCCCCTCCAGCTGCCTCCTCTGGCTGTGGAGTGAGGCTGCGTTGCCCTCTTCTTCCTCCAGGCGCTCACGCAGGTCCTAAATTCCCAGTTTTAGTTAACGCACGCCAGTGAGCTGCATCTTTGCTTTCAAGACACTTGACTTGACTTGACAGGACTTACCTGTACCGCCTCCTCCAGCTGGACCTTTTGGTGCATCAGCTGGGTGCAGCGCTCCTCAGCATCACCCAGCGTGTCCTGCTCCTGCAGGGAGACAACACGTGTGCATGTGTGAGTATGTACGTGTGTCCTCGTGTGTTAATGATTACACAGGTTCAGAACTGAAGGGAAGCGTGTACAGATGTGCACTTACTGCAGCCAGCGCCAAGGCCAGGTCGTTCTTCTCCTGGGACAGAGTGACCATCTTCCCCTCCAGATCTTTGATCTTGCCCTCCTGCTCCTTGACCTTCTCCGAGGCCACCCTCAGCTCCTCCTCCTTGGCCTTGAAGAGCTCCTCCTGACGGGCGACCATCAGCAGGGGCTTCACCTGAGGCAGCCGAGGCAGGAAATATGATGATGATGATTAAGGTGATGGTGATTACAGTCATTTATCATTTGTCATGAGGGGAAAATTCAGCATTTTACCTTAGTGTAGAGCTTCCACCAACCCCAGAATCGCAACTGAAGGAACTTCCTCACGTTGCGCTGGATAGCCATCAGTGCAATTCTGCATCGCACACGCACACAAGCCGAAACACGTTAGTGCTCACAAACACGAGTCTCCATTAAAGAAAAAAAGTGCTGCACAAACACAGGCACACGCTGACCGTCTTTCCACCATCTTCTTGAACTCAATCCTCATCAGAGTTCCTCTGAGCTGAGCTTGCAGCAGAGTGATGATCTTCGCCAGCCGCTCGTCGCGCATGTCCTCCAGCTTCGCCAGGACGCCTGCACGGAAGAACACCTGGAGAGGAGAACACGCAGGTGAGGGAGGGAAGAAGAGGAGGAGGAGCGGGAAAATCAACACAAACGGCAGGATAAAGATACACTGGGGTATAATAGTAATAACAATAATTCATAAACAGATCTCATGATCACAAGAGTGGTGGACCTTGCTGTGGCCGATGCGGTACTCCATAACATCCAGGCCCAGAGAGTTCAGGATGAGCTCCGACGCCTTCTTGTTGTCAACGAATCCCTTGGGGATGACGTTGGTGTTGAGGATGTGGTACCTGGACAATGACAGGAGAACGAGAGAAGAAGAACAGTGAGGGGAAGTGAAGAGGAAAGGGAAGAAATGGAAATTTACAAGTACTTTTCTGTATTTGACTCAGACCTCTGTTTGAATTCTGGGTACTGTAGTCTATTGGGGAATCCTTTCCTGCAGATGCGGATGCCCTCCAGCACGCCGTTACAGGCTAACTGGTGCAGGATCAGGTGGTTATCTGTCACACCTTTTACAACACGAAAGAGCGAGAAGGTCATTCTCAACGCTGAGAAAAAAAACACACATGATGACTTCAATCGTCGCACACACTGACCGGACTTCTTGAACTCATTTGGCACGATGCAGCGCACAAAGTGGGGAGCAGTGCTACGCAGGGTGCTCATCAGCTTGTTCAACTGTTCCTGTTGAGCACAAGTAGTCATGTGTCAGTTTGTGAGTCTGTTGTGAGACTTCCCACAGTATTTGGTTTCCCAAGTGTGTTTTGTTACTTTTATCCTTAACTCACTTAAATTTTTGTACACTTCACGATGATGGCGGGTCAACTGATTACTTTAAAGAAACAGTTGAGGCAGTGTGTAATCTTGTGTTCTCTGTGTGTGTGTGTCTGTGTGAGTCACCCTGTAGAAGTTGGACACAGTTTGGAAGGAAGAGCCTTTCTTCTGCTTCTTGGTTCCCGTGGTGGCCTCCTCCTCTTTGAAGAGCAGAGCCAGCAGGGACATGGAGGACTTCTGGAAGAGTCCCACCACCGTCTCATTCAGAGGGTCTTTGTTCTTCTCCAGCCAGCCAGCTATGTTGTAACCCACCTTTCAAAAGTACGAACAAGCTCAGCTGCACCCACGCACGCATTCAGGTTACATGTCAAACGGTCCAACAGTAATCCAGTACTCACAGTGCCGGCATAGTGCACCAGTTCAAAGTGGACCTCGGCGCCTTTCTTCCCCCCTTTTGGCTTGAGGAAGTTGGAGGACTTTCCCAGGTGATTGTCGTACAGGGCTGCTTTGAAGGTCAAGTCTGTCGCCTTTGGAAACACACACTGCTCCTCCAGGATGGAGAAAATCCCCATTGGCTGGATAGAAGACAGAGGAGACAGACTGAGATGAACTCATACTGTAAAACCATCCACCTGTGCACTTAAGGCCTATCGTGTGTTTGGGTGAGTGTGGTACCTTTTCCAGCAGGTCGATACAGGCCTGCAGGTCCAGGCCGAAGTCAATGAAGACCCAGTCGATGCCCTCCTTCTTGTACTCTTCCTGCTCCAGCACAAACATGTGGTGGTTGAAGAACTGCTGCAGCTTCTCGTTGGTGAAGTTGATGCACAGCTGCTCAAAGCTGTTGAGCTGGAGACAAAAAGGCAGAGTCGGATCATGGGAGGTGAGAGGAAATAACCCGAAATACACCTGATACGCATCTCATCCGATCAGTCCATCTGTATCTCACCTGAAAGATCTCAAACCCAGCAATGTCCAGCACTCCTATGAAGTACTGCCGCTGCATCTTTGTGTCCAGGGTCCTATTGATCCGGGTCACCATCCACTTGAACATCCGATCATAGATGGCTTTTGCCAGAGCGCCGATGGAGTACACACACTGGTCCTGGTTCTGACCTGAATTCAAATATTGGACTGTAGATAAGTGCATTGTCCCAGCTTTGGAATAATCTTTGTTTCCAATATTTTTATCATCTGACTTTGCAATACCTTTGGTCACAAACTCATTGCCAACCTTGACCCTGGGGCGCGTGATACCCTTCTGCAGCTCCCCAGAGTTGATGGACATGAGATGGGCAACTTTGTCGGCCACTTCAAGAAGGGAACAAGAGAGGGGACAAGGAATTAATGAAATTATTTTCACCATCTCTTATGACACATGCAGAGAAAATAGTACACAGCTCAGACAGGGATAGATGGAAAGAAGAAACCCTGAATACAGTTTGAAAAATATGGGCTGGGACACCAGAGTGAAAGGGGGGACATGTCAAAAGAGCCAGAGAAAGAGATGAGATAGAGAAGTAGGTCAGAGCGGTAGCTTGATGATGAAGAGGCGTGCTGATAAAGGTGGGCTTCTACCCTCAGTAGTATCCACGTCGGCCTGCTCCTCTCTGGCTTTCTGTTTGAACCTCATGTTGCCGAAGTGCATTATGCCTCCAGTCAGCTTGTACACACTCATCTTCTCCTCGGGAGTGAAGCCCAGGACATCAAAGGCTTCCTGTGGATGCACAAGCACAGGAAAGAGATCACGAGTGTTGCACCATCACCGGGCTAATGAGTTCATATGACCAGAGCTCTGATTGATCAAGCAAAGGAGCATTTCGACTCAGAGAGAGAGTCGACTCACGTCAGTCATCAGCAGCTCCTCTCCGTCGTCCATGTTGTCCACCACAGTGACTCCCTGACACACCCACGTGTACTGTTTGGGGTCCGGGCTCAGCAGCAGAGCATCTGGAAAACACAACGATACACACAATCCTCTGCTGCTCTGCAGCAGGCGCCGTTTAATGGCTGTTATTCAGCATTAACCAAAAGAAAAGCTCATTTAGATCAGATCAGATCAAATGTGCTCATTTGAATTGTTTTTAAACTGGATGTTATTATATGTTTATCCATTTTGTTTAGCTATTTTAATCATTTATCCACCACATTCTGCTCTTCCTCAAGTTAGCCACTGCTTTTAGCAAACTTGTTGAGTCTTATTTGTAGCCACTAATGCACTTTTCACTATTTTTTGCTAATTATTTTATCAATGACTTTGACTATTTCAATCATGCATCCATGACTTTTAGCTTTTTTGTCATTTATCCATTACGTTTAGCTTTCTATTTTAACAGTTAGTTCATTACTTTTAGCTAACTGTTTAGATGTAGCTGTTAGCTTGCTAGCTACTATCGAAGCGCTCTGGATCACATGGTGCATTCAGAGAAAATAATATTTGTTTTTTAGTTCATTCAAATTAGTTGAGTCATTTCCTTTAAAAAAAAAAAAAAAAAGTCTAGATAATTTTATTAACAGGTTTTACATTTGACCAGCCTCTTTTATGTTTAAACTGTTCAGTCTGTATTTAATGTATTTTGAGACATGTGCCAGTGAATGTGCAGCTTCATGTCTCTCACCTATGAGCTCTGGGTTCCTTCCAGAGAGGAGCTGGTAGAAGATGTGGTATCCTCTCTCAGCAGCCTGCTGGGAAATGACTCTTGATTTCTCCAGCAGATCTGATTCATAAACACACATGCAGATAGACAGAAAAGAAACACAGTCAGTTCATCCACTTAATAATTTTCACGTCACAGCTAATGTTTTAAAAGAATAATTTATGTATTTGATCAAAAAAATAATAAAAGAATAAAATCAAATCCACTCACAAGTCTCAATATCGGCACTAGCCAGCTTAGCTGTGGGCCCAAAGTGGATGCGAATGAACTTTCCCTGGCAAAAACGACAGATCCATAAAACATGAATCGATAATCATTTATTACATTTTAACCATTTTAATTTAACGATGTAAGATGTGATCACATATTTTTTTTTCTTACAAAGCGTGAGGAGTTGTTGTTTCTTATGGTCTTGGCGTTGCCAAATGCCTCCAGCACCGGGTTAGCCTGAATGATCTGATCCTCCAGAGACCCCTGAGAGGAGAGGGGAGGGGAGGAGTGCATATGATTTATGTGAGACCAGAAAAGCAACACATGAAATCACGTCTCCGCATACTCATGCACAAACAGGCTTGCCTTGGAGTCTGAGGCTTTGCTCCCAGAGGCTCCAACATTGGCAAAGTACTGGATGACCTTCTTAGTGTTCTCAGTCTTGCCGGCACCAGATTCTCCGCTGAAGGAAAGACGCCGATGAGGAGTTAATTATAGTGAGACGTGCAGACATGCATCATCGGTAGGGGATTCTAACTTGGGAACAAAACAAATGTCCTTACGTGATGAGCATAGACTGATTCTCGTGCTCTGCGATGTTGGGACACGAAGAGGGCGGGAGGGAAAAGAGAAAGAGAGAGAGAGTGAGGTGAGAATAATTGCCGCTGATTTCCCTCTGAGCAGATCAGAGAGCTGCTGACGTTCCCTGTCAGCAGTACCAACAACACAGACAGCTGTCAGCGCTCCCCTGGTGCCACATAATGGCTTCAAAGTATTTTTTCTCCTCCCTGAACAAATCATCGCACGCCACACTGATTACACACCTCCGACAACTGGCCCACTCCCTCTTTCCACATATAACTGTGTAATGACTTTTAAGGGGAGGTGGGGGATCTCAAACCATCCGTCCCCTCACCCATCAGTGACCTCTGACTGATTAAAAGTATTTCTCCTCGTTGCTCCACATCGGACGTTTGGTTCTCGACGCCGCGCCCTGTCCTCACCCATCATCATGTCGTGATAGGCGTTGTCGGAGATGGAGAAGAGGTGCGGAGGAACTTCGCTGCGTTTCTTCCCCTTGTACATCTGGGCCACTTTAGCGCCGTAGATGGGCAGCCACTTGTACGGGTTGATCGTCACGCAGAAGAGGCCGGAGTAGGTCTGGAAGTGGGAGGGAGGGGTGGGGTAATGGTAAGGTGGGCAAACATCTGGTTGATAGGCAGCTTCAAACATCATTCCTTCCCTTTCCCCATGCTTTCCCTGCAGACTGACGCAATTAATAAAGAAACGTCCACAGTATTGATATTTGAATATACTGCATGAATCTACACTCGCCTACTACTATGTCCTACTTTCCCAGAATGCCTTTTAAAGGTAAGGGTAATCTCTTGATTTAGTGGAGTTGGGGCATTTGTACGAAACATGCAAAACATGCTATCAGACTTTTTAGGATTGGTTAAGCTCCAAAGCCACTGGAACCTAAATTTCCCATAATGCACCACAGGATTCATGTTTGTACTATATCCTTTCTGACCATAAGCTGAGACAATGTGATGAAATCCTGGTTATTTTAACATGGATGTGGAAGTGAGAGGGTTCTACTGGTCTTACATAGATCCTCATGTGGACGTAGCGGCTGCGCAGGTTTTCCAAGACGCTGGCCTCGTTGAGGATGGTGAGGTCGGCCATGTCGCTGGCTTGGTAGAATTTAGGAGGGTTCATCTGCTGAATGTCGTCCTTCCTCACAGTCACAGTCTGATTGGAAAACAAGATAACTCAGTCAATAATTGAATCTTGATTGTTTTGCGTATACTTACTGTAGGTTTAGTCTTACAGTGTTCTTGCTGGTCTTGATGGTGACTTTATCTCCATCTTCAGACTGAATCTCCCCAATAATGAACGCCTCCTTCTCATCCTTGACCCAGCAGGAGCGCTTGATGTCGTACGGTTTATTCATAGCGTCCAGCCGCTCCTTCTCCGAGGGAGCCAGGAACGGCATGGGGTCCACATTGTCCCCGCACTCACCTTTATATGCACCCGGCATGGCTGCTGCTGCCACCTACACACTCCGACTGACCGGCTCGCGCACCTACTGACAGAGAGAGGCTGAGCGCGGGAGAGAAAGTGGAAATGACCACGTTATTAGAAGAGAGAGGGAGGATAGTAGCCGTCGGTTCAACAGGCCGATACTCACCAATGCAGGAGGCAGGGGCACGCTGAGGAGGGCTATGGGTGTGTGCATTGAAGCTGTGCTGTTATATATCAGGTCCTCTCCTTCCTGATATGGTCACGACTCTAAAACCGGCCGTCACCCTGAGGTCTCATCCCTCCGATCTGTCTGACAGTGCCGGATCTGGGAATTCTTCAATCTGCCCGCCCTCCATCGAGGGTTTCCCTGGAAAGCCATAACTCAGGCTGAAAGCGTCTGCCTTTCCTCACCCCATCACTCGGTCTATCTTCTCCATCCCTCTGCCCTTCCACACCTCGTCTTCATCCCACCGTGGCCTCCACTCTTAACCATCTATTGCTCTCTCTCTGCTCGCCTGATGGGAGGTCGGATGAGTAAGGCATCTTAAATTAAAAACCATTGACACACAGAAGAAGGATTGGGCAATTTTTCTATTAATATTTGTTTTTATTGTTAGAGTTATCTCCTTCTATCGCTCAACAGATTGTCCAATCCCAGTTTATAAATGATTATGTTTTATAACAGGACAGGACAAGTGTATCATGTGTTATCTTTACATTATCACTTGTGGACTGCACAGATCACAACAGATGAGGCTGAGTCAAGTGATACAGTATTTTATATGGCATTATTAGATTAGACAGTATGCAGTATTTTACTGTAGCAGCTGATCATGGCAGAGCTAGTTTTATAAACATATAGATTATGATTAAAATTTTAATCTGTCAATAATTTGTAGCCTGACTACATCTGTCACAGTGGAGGAAGATGTACAGCATTTATCTTCGAATTCTAGGTTAGCATGAAGTTCAAATATTAGTACAAGTACCTCAAAAGTGTAATTGAGTACAGTACTTGAGTAAATGTCCTTTACCGTTATTGTCTTGAACTCATCAAGAATGTGGATTCCTGAACTGAGGCAGCTGTTGCTCCCGTTTCCCAAAGGGGGCACTAATAGACTCAGAATGACACTTATCACACACACACACACACACACACACACACACACACACACAGAATCAAAATAAGTGCATATTTTTCCAGCCCTCTGAAGAAACACAATTGTGTGTTTATATGATTTGGAATTCATTTCATTGTGAATTTGCTGGCATCACAAAGGTTTTAAGTCTGCGCCCCTTCTCTCTGTAATTTCTTCCCTATCCCTCTTTCCTGTTTTCTTCTTCTTTTATTTAAACATTTTCATAGTAAAAGAAACACATTTCAACATCCAGTGGGATTTCCCAACTGTTGTGCAAATAATGACTTCATCTTCATTAACCGTGTGTGTGTGTGTGTGTGTGTGTGTGTGTGTGTTCCCAGAGGTATAACTAAGTTTGTCTCTATGATTGGAATTATCTAAGTAGCTGTGAGCACACTCAGCTGGTCTCAGGGGCTCTTTGAATAACACACACACACACACACACACACACACCACATTGACATGTGCGCACACACCCATAAATGTGCACGCATACACACACACATAATCACATAATCATACTAACAGCTGTACACGACCGTTTTGGAGGGATAAACTAATTTGTGTGCGTGAGTTTGTGTGTGTGTGTGTGTGTGTGTGCGCCTGGTGTTGCTGCCACCTGTGGAGTGTTGACACAGTTAAACATGCAAGTACATAGAAGCACAAGCGGGAATTAGACAGATGTAGTGCAGTTGGAGATGAGACATGGGGAGAAGACACCAAGAGGAGGGACGAAGTGGAAGACTGAGAGATCATGATATCATAACTTCCAAACTCAGACCAATCAACTGGAAAAAAATGGATATAAAGGTTAAAACTGCATGAGACAAAGTATGTATTTGTGAGCCCTGTCTAGTGTCCGACAAGCCGTTTCACTGCTTATGTGGATTTACTGTGCCCTGTAAACAGGCTGGTGAGAGGGTCCATTGTTCCAGCAGCTAATGCTGCAGCCACGCAGCTAAAACCCAGTGCTGCTAAAAGAGCCAAATCCCTCCAGCCATTATCCCCGTCCACCCAGCTCTCCCTCAGCCCGCAACGGACTGGACTGGTGCTTTAACCCACTTTACAATATGCTGTACATTCCTGAAAAAAAGTCATGCATTTATTTCAACTTCAGCAGAAAAATAATGGAAAACTGAATGAAAAGTGGTGGCGTAGGAGGCTTATTATTGTCAACAATGGAAAACAATAACCCCCTTTGAAACGATGACAACCTACACAACTGATGTGTATTGATTGTCGGGGATCGTACAGGAGAAGACAATGTATAAATACTAAGAAATCTCACTTAAAAATACTTTTAATTTCTATTTTGTGATGTGGGCAGGGGGCAGACAGATCAATATCTTTAGGAGACCAACTTTGTGGGACTTAATATTCAGGAGCTGGCGGTACTGAAGAACTTATAGAGGAAACAGGAAACAGAAATCAATTCAAGTTACAGCTTTTTAGTGAATCGCTGTTTGAAATGGAGAGGTAAACTTAAAACACAACAAATATAAAAAAAAAATAAGTGAATAAATGTAAATGTCAGAGAAATATAATGCATTTCATTGTAATCAATGATTCCCCATCTTTTCTGTTCATTACCCTGTTGCATTTCTAAAAAAAAAAAAAACAAACATATTTATAATACAATTATTTGTGTTTGTAATTTATTTTTTTTAAACAAAAAACGTACTACAGGTTGACAACTGACGCGAATTATCGTAAATGATCCGGGGGACTTTCGTTATTAAAGCAAATCGGTTAGATGTATGTAAAATAAAAGTAAACCCGAGGGCCGCAGCGCTTCATTGGCAGCACCAGCCTCGTCGGGCACGCCCACGCTTCCCAGACGCGAGCACGTAACGTTTCCCCCCGTTAAGAACATGACGTCAGTACGTGCTTGAGCCTGCCCGAAAATGTTCTCCCGTGTTGTTGGGTTTCGAAGGAGCGCAGGACTTTGCCATGAAATAATACATGTTTGCCCGTGAGGAAAACAACAGCGATCCGCATGATTTTCAATCGCAGCCGTTCGTGTTCCCGTTAAGTGGCGAAACCGCGGTTTTGGGAGACTCCAACTGGAAGTTTGTGTGATCGTTTTTTCCCGGAGTGATGTCGAATCCTGGGACTAGGAGAAACGGGTCCAGCATCAAAATCCGACTGACAGGTAAAAAAACGAGACCGAAAGAAAGCGCTTACGGTGCATGTTTTAACTGGAGCTCAAATGTTTTTCGTTCATCCCTCCACCACCACCACCGCCACCGTGAAGCGGCGACACGAGCCGAACCGAGCGAGGCGCCGCGAAGCGTCTTCGGGGCTCTCGGCTGTGCCTTTTGCCCAAACATCCGGTTTTTGTGTGGCAAACATAGAGGCACAAGTGCTAGCTCGTTAGCATGCGAGATGCTAGCCAAAATTACCGAAAGGGCAGCCCGCTGTCGCGCGGCTCTCACAGCACAACACGTCCGGCTTGTGAGCCGTTTCCCCCCCCCCGCGTCGATGGAGACACCGGCGCCCGAGAGCCGCGTCCAGAAACTTTATCGGTCGCTAACGCTCGCTGGCTAAGCGGCGAGCGCTAGCTAACCGTAACGCTGTAGTTACTGTTGACCGCTAACGCTCGCTAGCTAACGTTACACCCAGTTTTACGGGCTGACCACCAGCCGAGCCCGTCGCATGCGGGTCAGGCGGCGGGTTCTGCGCCAAGGATGAGAGCCACGGGGCCCTCTTTTTGAAAATCGATCCGTCGCTACATTTGACGTGCTCGCCCGGATTAACCATGAGTATTGATTGGCGTTTCGCTGCTGTGTCAGCTGCAGCGAGACAAATGTCTGACTGGCTGAACTTGCCCTCACCCGGAGGAGCCCGACACGTTCGCTCCTCTCCGGGTGCACTCAGCTCAGACATTTCTGTCCGTTTTTTTCTTTTCTTTTTTTGGGTCAGACTCTCTTCCGTAGGGCACAGAGGAGCCCTCTCTCTCACACACACACACACACACACACACACACACACACACAGACTGACTCACACGCACAGCTGGAACAATGGCTTTTTTTACTGTAGCTAATGTGACCCCACTGGGCATCCAGGGGCCTCTATTCAAATGGTAATGACCACTCTGCGCCGCTGGCCAGACGCCTTGTCCTTCTCCTGGTTCAAAATTGAGCAAACACACACACACACACACACACACACACACACACACCAGCATGTGCTTGCTGGCAGACGTTGTGTTGTTTGTATGGACCGGGTTAGGGGGACACACAAGTGTATGATTGTGATGGATGTTCTGCACTGTCCCAAATGCTAATGAAATGCTGCCTAAAAATATCCGCCACATGCTGGCTGCTTGTTTTTCTGCTCGGTTCCTCTTATTGTGAAACTGAATTTGAGGAGAGCAGCGACGGCATATTTTTTTTGACCTTGTATAGAAATAAATTCTCAGATCTGACGTGCTTCTTCACGTGTTGTATGTCTGTACTGGTCACATGCAGTGTCTGCCCCCCCTGAAAAACATGACAACAATGCAGTGAGGTTCAGATGTGAAGGAAACAAAAAAGAGGTCGGGGATCGAAATAGAGTCAACACAAATGACATTTACAAATGGAGATGTGATATTAATCCAACAGGTTTGATTATCACGTCATTGTATGAGTCAGTAAGTCTTTGAGCTGTACTGTAAACACTTTGTTGCTCTAGTATATCTGTGTATTTGCATGCTGACAGTCTCAGGGTTGAACTGTTGGACAGACAAAACATGACATTAAAAACGCCACCGTGGGCTCTGCGAATGTGTAATGGGGCATTTTGTTAACCAAATGACTGCTCTAGACAGTAATCTTTAGATTAATTTACAATGAAAATAATATGTTAAAACCCCCCAGAAGAAATGCTAAATACAGCATGACATGGGTCCTACACTGATGCTGCTCTGTGCGTTTGTGTTTTTTAAACCAGTCACTCATTGTTTCAGCGCGCATGCAAACAGAGGTTATTGCCCCCGACTGTGTCCCGCCCCCACAGGTATGAGTGGAATTCTAATTGGGTGAGGAATGTGCGATGAGCCAATGGGAGCGCAATGCCGCCCGGCTTGCCAGAGCTCTGTTTAGTCTGTCGGGGAGAGCGCGGCTGTCGGGCGTGCGTCAGAAAAGACCCGTGTGTCTGTGGCGGGGACGCAGACAAAGACCAGGCGGGTCTGACGCCGGGTCACGTTTCAGACATCGGGTCGTGTTTATACAGCCGTGTTTTAGCCGAGGAGGCGGCGGTTGTTGTGTCTCTCTGTCTCTGTCCTCGGGTTTCGGGGAAAAGCTTAAGATAGCTGCAGGAGAGTCGCTCTGGGTGGGAGAAAAGTGGGACGTCATCCTCGGCCACTTTGGTCCAGTGAGACGCGAGTGGACGGGGAAACGCTTGTTGAATTTTTGCGCCGCTTGTTTAGCAGGATGCGTTTCAACCTCGTCGCCTCTTCCTGCACCAAATGTAAATTTTCTGTCCAATTTGCGCCCCGAGAGCCAGAGCGGTTCTGATTTTGCAGACGAACGTGAAATGTGTGGTTTGGATGCAGGGGCATGTCCGGGGCAAAGCTGAGAGCAGGAAACAAACGTGTTTCTGTTGCGACATGAATGAGCTTTATTGTGGGAAACATGCCGTCCGGTGAACGAAAGAATCTGTGATTGGGCAGGATCGTGTTAATTTGCTCACGGAGGCGACACGTGCTGCCGCGGCTTCGCTGCCAGCTGCTCGGATTTGAACGGCGGCTCGGGGTAACGTCAGGGCGGCAGGTGACACTCGCAGGAGAGGGAGGGTGAAGGATGAGGAAATAAAGAGCGAAAGACCTTTTTTGCCCGGCTCTTTATCTGTGATTTAAGGAGCCGTGATGAACTCCTACGGTTCTCGCCGTTTACTCGGAGAAGAGCGACTTGGCGTTCCCGGAGGAGATGTGAACCCGGCACAGATGAGTTCAGTGGATCGGATGCAGAGAATCGCTGCCTCCGCTGCCTCTCCACAGCGTTCGGTTTATTATTTCAAAGCGAGGCGCTAAAAAAGAAAGCGGCTGTGGGGGGAAACTGAGACCCAGCCGAGTCTTTACCCGCCGCGACCTTGGCAGAATGAGGAATTTCCTGCGATGCAGAGAAAAAGGCTGTCACACATTCAGTACCACAGGGGAGAGAGAGAGAGAGAGAGAGAGAGAGAGAGAGAGGATGAGGGATGAGGGTGAAACCAGGGGTGTCTCCGGTCTCTGGCAGCAGATTGGAGGGCGAGAGGGGAGGAGAGCGCGGCGGTGACAGCGACGGAGAAAGTCCTCCCCTGCTGGTGTGGAAGAGGAGGCAGGAGCCCTGTGCAGAAAAGATGAGGTTTCTCTGTGGAATGTGTGAGTCAGGAGGAGGAGGAGGAGGAGGAAGGGGTTGATGAGGAAGAGGGAAGGATATCCTGCAGCCATTCTCCACGGGTTAATCACAGGAAGTCGACCAGGCTGCACCAGACACATCCACGCCACCGCAGTCCCCACATCCCAAACCGCGGGCCGACTGACTAACTTCCTGCACGGACGTCTGGGCCAAACCGAATCGAGCCGGGTTCTGATTGGAGCGCGGGGCTGTGATAACGGTTTCTGAGCCAGGACCTCTTCACAGTTATTATCATCAATTAGTCCACAGATGAACTTCTGGTTTAATCTGCTCATTTAAAAAAAAAAAAAAGAAGACAGAGTAGTATTAATTATAATTCTTCCAGAGGCCAAAGTGTCAGATTAAAACCTGAAGATATTCATTTTACAGTCGTATTAGACGGAGAAAGAGGAAATGAAAAAGATCACACTGTGTTTTTTGGCTTGAAAAATGATCAGCCTGTTGATTCGACTCCAGGGACACGGTCACACCTGATTGGTCAGGCGTGTTTCCTTTTGTCTTGTGTTTTAAAAAGACGAGTGGAGAAACCATTTCTTTAAAAAAAAAAAAAAAAAAATCTCTCTCTCAGGCCCCAAGGTTCAAGAAATCAAAACGTCCCCCAGAAATATCTTTTTAAAAACACGCAAACACAACAACAACAGGCTTAAACGCGGTCGTCCACAATCAGTCGATGACGACGTGCGGCGCGTGAAGTGTGATTTTGTCCCGACTCGTCACCTCGTGATGTAACGCACCTTTTTGGGCGTGTTACATCAGCTCTGCAAAACAAACAAGCGGCTCGTTGTCGTGTTTGTCCGCGCTGCCCAGTAATCAACACTCGTATTTGTGACGGGCACTTCTAAAAAGAAACTGCTCGTTGTGGTCAAGTTGTGTTTTTTGTGTGTGTGTGTGTGTGTGTGTTTTTTTTTTTTATACATTACAGCACAACACAACAGACTCACAAGATTCACAAAGCCAGTTTGAGCGCCGCTCTCTGGATCCACACAGATGATGTGGCAGAGGAGGCGTGCTGTGTGTGTGTGTGTGTGTGTGTGTGTGTGTGTGTGTGTGTGTGTGTGTGTGGCTGAGATGCTAGCCGGTACTTTGCTGCTCGCGTCACATGACCATCCTCTGGCGTTCATACGTTACCCTAACAAGAGGTTTTTTCCTCTGCACCACACACTCTGTGAGATCATTTCCATATTTGTGCGCGCGGCTTTTTTAATCCCGCTGATTTTTTTGTTTGTCTTGTTTTGCAGTATTATGTGCCAAGAACCTCGCAAAGAAAGACTTCTTTCGTAAGTACCTCCGCTCACATTCATCGCACAATTGTACATTTGCACAGCGTCCACATTGGGTCAGCTGTCCGGCTGATTGGCCGGGTTGTGTTGTTCAGTCGACGCAAACAGTTAATTTGAGTTGTGTGCGTTCAGGCCTCCCAGATCCATTTGCCAAAGTTGTGGTGGACGGGTCGGGTCAATGCCACTCGACGGACACGGTCAAGAGCACACTGGACCCCAAGTGGAATCAGCACTATGACCTGTGAGTGTCCCGCGCCCGGTCTGCCGCTGCTCCATCTGCGCGCAAAGACACGCAGGCTCAATAATTGTGCGATGGCGTTTCTCCCTCAGCTACATCGGAAAGACAGACTCCATCACCATCAGTATATGGAACCACAAAAAGATCCACAAACGACAGGGGGCGGGCTTCCTGGGCTGCATACGACTTCTTTCCAACGCCATCAGCAGGCTAAAAGACACGGGATGTGAGTCTGCCGTCTGACACGCGCACACACACACACACACACACACACACACACACACACATGCATGCGCTGCAAGCGTTCAGCCTGTTTAATAAAACAAAGCTTTGTGTTTTGATGCGTGTCCTTCCAGACCAGCGTCTCGATCTATGTAAGCTCAACCCCTCGGACAGCGACGCCGTGCGGGGGCAGATCGTAGGTGAGGCCGCACGCACACACAAACACACACTAACACAGACACACACCAGCGCTCGCTTTCGTGGCGCTGACCTTTGCACTCCTGCTCGTTTCCAGTGAGCTTACAGACGCGAGACCGCATCGGCAGCGGCGGCCCCGTGGTGGACTGCAGGGGCCTGCTGGAGAATGACGGGTGAGTGTGTTGCCGGGCGTCACAAACTTATTTTTGTGTTGACAACAAAACAAAAAGATGAAATACCAGGAAAAAATACTACATACTTTCTTGAGGGACTGACTGAGACCCGTGTTGGATGCCAGTTCAGTTCATTGTTTGTTTGCGTGAGTTCAAAATAAAAAGCAGTTGACGCGTCATGTGATTCCAGTTAAACACAGTCGAGTGTGTGTCTGTCTGTGTGCGTACGCGTGCAGGCCCGTGTTCGAGGGATGCTTCAGCGAAGAGCCGCTGCCTTACTCCGACTCCACGGGAGCGGCGGGGGGCGGGAACTGCCGGCTCGACTCGCCCAGTCAGGAGAGCCGTCTCCAGACCCAGCGAATCAGAGGCCAGGACTCCAGAGGCCACGGCCACACCCCTCAGAACAGACCTCACGGGCACCAGCCGCCCGACCTACCGGAGGGATACGGTCAGTCGGACGCGCGGCGCCGCCCCGGATCGATGGCGTGACGTTTAGAAAAACCGCGTGACACTTGTCTCTTGGTTTGTTTTTCCCCACACAGAGCAGCGGACGACGGTGCAGGGCCAGGTCTACTTCCTCCACACGCAGACGGGCGTCAGCACCTGGCACGACCCTCGGATACCGCGGTACGAATCGCGAGCGCGGCCCAGAGAAAGTAGGACGGCAGCGTCTCTGTAAGGCTGCGTCGTTTACAGCATCACGTCTGGGGAAATATCACATTCAGAAATGTGCACGGCTCGTGCGACACTAAACACAGGAAGAAGCGTCGTGCAGCTCCTGGTACAAAAGGCCGCAAATCCACGCTGCCCTTATTTTGCTCTGCACTGATTACACCGGCAGATTAAGGGGAATTTCTCAGCTTCTTTCCGTCCTGAGTCCGGGTTTAGGTCGGCATGATGGGTATGAAGGATTAGCGCGCGTTCACTTCCTGTGTCGCCGCTGCAGGGACCTGGCCAGCGTGAGCTGCGAGGAGCTGGGCCCGCTGCCCGTGGGCTGGGAGGTCCGCAGCACCGTGTCGGGCCGCATCTACTTCGTGGATCACAACAACCGGACCACGCAGTTCACAGACCCGCGCCTGCACACCATCATCAGGTACGCTCTCTGACACGATAAGTGGTTTCAGGATTAATCTGCGCTTAATCTGATCTGTCGGTGCCATCGCGCTGAACCCGGGCTGCAGACTGTCTGAACACGGCTCAGTTGACGATGCTCAGAAACGCCAGAATTAGATCACGCTCCCCTGTCCCCCTCGCGTTGTTTACCTCTTCCTCTGCCTCTTTCGCGCCTCCAGCCAGCAATCCCAAGTAAAGGAATCCTCCCAAGTCCCCCAGATGGACGTGGGGGGCGAGGAGGGAGGAGGAGGAGGAGGGGTGGGCGGCGGCGGCGGCGGAGGAGACGGAGACGTGGCGGCGCGCTACGAGAGAGACCTGGTCCACAAGCTGAAGCTGCTGCGGCACGAGCTGTCGCTGCAGCAGCCGCAGGCGGGACACTGCCGCATAGAGGTGTCCCGAGAGGAGATCTTTGAGGTGGGTGTCTCCAAGCCCACAGGCGGGTGTGGCGTGTGGTCTGCTCGGTGTTAACGCTGCGCCGTGTTGTGTGTCGGCGCAGGAGTCGTATCGGCAGATCATGAAGATGAGGCCCAAAGACCTGAAGAAGCGTCTGATGGTGAAGTTCAGGGGAGAGGAGGGGCTGGACTACGGGGGCGTGGCCAGGTGACAGAGCGCAGGACAGAACCCAGCGGGTTTCACTTGTCACCTCGTGAACGCTGGTTAACCGTGTGTGTGTGTGTGTGTGTGTGTGTGTGTGTGTGTGTGTGTCTGCAGGGAGTGGCTCTACCTGCTGTGTCACGAGATGTTGAACCCGTACTACGGCCTGTTCCAGTATTCCACGGACAACATCTACACGCTGCAGATCAACCCCGACTCCTCCATCAACCCCGTGAGTCCACGCACGCCCCGGCACCGCAGCGCGGGCACAACTCTGTCTGACCGCCGCCCGTGTCGCGCTCTTTCAGGACCACCTGTCGTATTTCCACTTCGTGGGTCGCGTGATGGGCCTCGCCGTTTTCCACGGGCACTACATCAACGGGAGCTTCACGCTGCCCTTCTACAAACAGCTGCTCGGCAAACCCATCCAGCTGAACGACCTGGAGACCACCGACCCGGAGCTGCACAAGAGCCTCGTCTGGATCCTGTGAGCCCCCTGTCCCGTCCCGTCCCCCCCTGTCCCGTCTGTGACTGTCCCCTCAGCGACTCACTCCAGTGCTCTCTCTGCAGGGAGAACGACATCACCTCAGTCCTGGACCACACGTTCTGCGTGGAGCACAACGCCTTCGGAAAGTTTCTACAGCACGAGCTCAAACCCAACGGGCGGAACATCCCGTCACCGAGGAGAACAAGAAAGAATACGTCAGGTAACCAGGCGGTCGCGTTCCATCCCATTGTTACGGTAACCGTCCTTCGTGTTACGGTACGCTCACCTGGCCTGCGTCTTCCAGGCTTTATGTGAACTGGAGGTTCATGCGAGGGATTGAGGCCCAGTTCCTGGCTCTGCAGAAGGGATTCAGCGAGCTCATCCCGCAGCACCTCCTCAAACCCTTCGACCATAAAGAACTTGAGGTACTTGAGGTAACAGCAAACCGTCATCGCGTTTCCCGTTCCTGTGCGTTTACGACGTTTCTCGCCGCCCCCCCATCATCCAGTTGATCATCGGCGGCCTGGGGAAGATCGACCTGGCGGACTGGAAGACGAACACGCGCCTGAAGCACTGCACCAGCGAGAGCAACGTGGTGCGGTGGTTCTGGCAGGCGGTGGAGGCCTTCAGCGAGGAGAGGCGAGGACGCCTCCTGCAGTTCGTCACCGGCTCCACCCGGGTCCCGCTACAGGGCTTCAAAGCGCTGCAGGGTGGGTCATGCACTGGCACAGAGATCCACTCACACACAAACTGTGGTTACTGTCGGTTTGATGCTAACGTTTGGTTTTCATGTTCAGCCTTCTTGAGAATAAATATACAGGACATTTCATGCAAATTAGCAGCATAATAACTAAAGGAGATGAGGCCTTGATAAAATATCCAGGACTTAATATGTTTTAAGCTAAATATGGTGCATTTTACTGGTGTATGCAAATCTGAACAAGAATATCAAGGTTGTGGAATTGTGATACATTTTAAGGAGACACGTTTGCAGTCACTTTAAAATACACTGAACCTGATCTTTGCACCAGAGTAGAGCAGTGGTAACTAGAACGTATGTGTGTAAGGCTCTACAGGTTCTGCAGGACCAAGGCTCTTCACCATCCACTTGATAGACGCCAACACAGACAACCTGCCCAAGGCCCACACGTGGTGAGGACGCGCAAGATCATCTCGTGCTGTATCTGCGTCGGTTCGGGAGTCCTGACCGTTTCTTTTCTGTGTGCAGTTTTAACAGGATAGACATCCCTCCCTACGAGTCTTACGAGAAACTGTACGAGAAACTGCTGACGGCCGTGGAGGAGACCTGTGGCTTCGCCGTGGAGTGACGAGTCGTGCAAACATCTATTTGACATTTTGCATATATACACATACGGAAACAGAATATCGAGTATACAGAGTGGCCAAGCATCACGAGAACACACACACACACACACACACGCACACACATGGTTTCTTGCCACCTCTTCACCACCGAACTGTTGGGGGTTAAAGGAGGAGGCGCAGCAGCAGCAGGAGGAGAAAAAGAAGAAAAAAAAAAAGTATTTTAAAAATTTTTCAGATGTTTTGAAGAAGCATTTTTATCCCTCAGTTTTAACAAGCTATGATGTCATTCTTCAGAATGTCTAACTCGCCACAGCGACGCCAGTCGCGCTCGAGCGTCCGGACAGAATCGGCCAATCACGTATGAGCCTTTGGAACAGAGACGTCGATGTCTGCAGAACAAGGCGGAGACTGATTGTCCTTCTGTCTGACGGGCCGATTGATTGACTCGTATCCACGCTTCCTGTTTAACCACTGTCG
>JAFBJZ010000776.1:2272500-2295000 GCA_016785225.1 Psettodes erumei | reverse complement strand
CCCTCCTGCTCCTCCAGCACCCACGGCTTCAGTCCCTCACAACGGAGGAGAGGTTCCTCTCCTCATGGCCCCCAACCCCGAAAGGGTAAATCCAGCCCCCGGTCTGGTGGCTGTCCCTCCTGCGCCAGAGGACGTCCCCCAAATAGAGGACGCCAGGCCCGGTCCCTCTGCACCTCGAGAGAGAGCAGAGCAGCACCCCCACATCAGAACCCTCATCACTGTTGTTGTGAGTACCACACACACACAGACACACACAGAGCGCACACTGCTCATATCAGTTTAAATAACGTCTCTTTGTGTGCTCTCCACAGCTGGATCTGTTCCCCGCTGTCCAAGAAGCTTATGTAGCAGAACTGATCCAAAAGAATAATGTGAAAGACTTGAATGTGTAAGTTTCATTTCAGAGTTTTATCTGTGGGGGGTTTTTGTCTCCAGTGACGAAGAAGTGCCACAGATACTTATCACATCTATACACACGTCAGCTTGTTGTGCGTAGGTTTATAGATAGCGAAGAGCAGTTGATGAGTGTGTGCGGAACTGTGTGTGTGTGCGTTCCCCAGTATCTGTAACCTGCTGTTGGAGAACCCCGAGTATCCGAGGAGGGAGACCGGCGGCGGCGGCGGCGGCCCCCACCAGCATCCTCCTGGAGTCCGGAGACGCACAGATGCGGAGGTGAGCGTCGACCTGAGAGAGGCGTGCGGGCCCGGTAACGGCGGCGCTTTCAGGGTGCCGGTACTCAAGCTTAATTATCCACGTGTGTCCCGGGTCTCCTCAGGTGACCGAGGACCTGTTCGACTACGCCAAGCTGGGCACGGTGGGACCCGAGGCCGTGATGCAGGCGGCCGACCTGCTCATGGCGGATTTCAGGATGCTCAGCTGTCAGGACATCAAATGGGCCCTCAACGCTCTGAAGGGACACTATGCAATCACACGCAAGGTACCTTGGTCTGCTGGGGAAAGCTGCCGCAGTTCTCCTCTTCCTCCTCTTCAGCTCGTCCTCCTCTCTCTCTCCCAGGCCTTATGTGACGCTCTGAAGAAGTGGCAGGATTCAGGCGACCCCTCAGGGAAGAGACGACGGAGCAAAACCTCCTCCGAGCGCTGCTACATCGATTTTCACTTCGAGCACGGTGAGCGCCGCCGCCGCTGTCCTGGCAAAGGCTTCTGTAAATGGGCTGCAGCTCAGGTGCATCATGGGAAACCATGACTTTGGGTCCCCGGTCTCAGTTTACTGCTGATTTAAACCCATGTTAGCCGCGCACCGTGACCGAGCGTGATCCGTCTGTCGCTCGCTCTGTTCCCCGCATCCTCCAGGCTCGGTCAAGTTCGACAAGAGGATGTACTTCTTGGAGAACGACCGCCGCTACTACCGGACGTACAACAACCTGGAGGCCTCCGTGCAGAAGGAGCTGTCGTTCTACAAGCAGAAAGCCAAGGAGTGGGCGGAGGTATGCGGCGTCTCCTCGTCAGTCGCGGTTGTTTTTCAGATTTCGTAGACGCCGCTTTCACATCAAAGGTTTGCAGCGATCGTTGCGCCCTAAAAGCTCGAGGTCTCTCTCTCGCCGCAGCACGAGGACTTCCTCCTGGCTCTGCAGGTCAACGAAGACGAATATAAGAAGGTAGGAATGGTTCTTACTGAACGTAACGTCAGGGTTGCAGGAAGCGACTCGGGTCGGAGCTTGATGTCCCTCGCCCTTCCTGCAGGACGGCCAGCTGATCGAGTGCGGCTGCTGCTACGGGGAGTTTGCGTTCGAGAAGATGACGCAGTGTTCGGACGGTCACCTGTTCTGCAAAGAGTGCCTGGTCAAGTACGCTCAGGAGGCGGTGTTCGGCTCCGGAAAGGTGCACGCACACGCACAAAAAAAAGCAACACAACATCAGGCTTTAGACACGGGGTTTAACGGGTTTGCGTTGTCGTCGCAGTCGGAGCTGAGCTGCATGGAGGGCGGCTGCCCGTGCTCGTACCCGGTGTGCGAGCTGGAGAAGGTCCTGCCCGAGAACACGCTGTGCAGATACTACGAGAGGCAGGCGGAGGAGGCGGTCGCCGCCACCTGCGCCGACGAGCTGGTGCGGTGAGTCTGCGCCTGCGGTTTCAGATCTCCAGCGGAGGGACGGCTTTGCTTCGTTCACTTCCTGTCGCGCTGACTCCTCCTTCCTCTCTGGCCTCTGCAGGTGTCCGTTTTGCAACTTCCCGGCGCTGTTGGACAAAAACATGTCTCTGTTCAGCTGTCCCAGCCCCCGCTGCCGCAAGGTCAGTCCAGCTCCTTTATCAGACGCTGAACCCGCTCCGCTCAGCGCCGTGCCGTAAGCGGCTGGATGGTATTGTGCGTATTGTGCACGTGAGGGTCAAACAGCCGGTACAACGGGTCAACATAAGTGAGAGGGGAACGATTGATGAGCAGGTTTTTTTTTTTTTGGGGGTGTGATGAAATGGTTCCACCCGGCGAGGTCGCCGCTTCTGTCTCCTTCTCTGTTTATCTCTGGGCCTCCTCCCTCTGTCGGAGGAATGCGGGGGGGGGTGTTGCTTTGTGTCTGCCAAGGCTGTCTCACACACACACACACACACACACACACACACACACACACACACACACACACACACACCAATTGAAGTTATTTTGCAGAAACACACACACACATCACTCTCTTCTTCATCCTGATGCGTCTTTGTTTGTTCTTTCTGTTTTTTGTGTGTGTCTCACTCCTGCCACACCACAATCTCTGCATGACTCACAACACACACACACACACTTTCCTCCTATCGTTACATTCCCAGAAAGACGGGACGCCAACGTAACAAATGTGTGTCTGTGAACACCACGCCATGGACCGGGGTCGTAGTTTGAACGACCCTCGGCGATGGCGACCTCGCCGGTCGCCTCTTCGCCCTATTCTCACCTCGCTTGTTACGCACAACCCTGCGATTCGGCGCTGACGCCGCACTTCCTCCGAGTCGCCGTAACGTGAAAGCCGGCTTCTTTTTTGACGCCCACGGCCGCAGTTCTGCCGCCTCGCCTGTAGGTGGAGCCAGAGGTTCGCAGTGGCTGCCCTCCAGTCTGCACATCTGCAGCCCATTACACCCTCACACACGCACACACACACACACACACACACACACACACACACACACACACCCTCAGAGATACTGAGAAAAGGACAGCTCGTCTTTTTCAGCTCCGTCACCAGCAGCTGCAGATGTAGTTTAAGGCGGAGTCGACGTTCTGGAGCTGAACGTTTTGTTGTTAGCTGCTGAAAAGTTGCTTCCTCCTTTGATTGTGTGAAGGAGTCGAGATGTGAGTCTGTGGCTGCTTTGTGTGTGTGTGTGTGTGTGTGTGTGTTTTTCCCTTCTCTATACTAGAACCCCCCCACGCACAAACCCAGATACCACAAGAATTTCATTTGTAGACATCCTCACTTTAATGTACTTTTTTTGTGTATTTGTGGGTCTGTGGTTCCCATCAGCGTGAGCGCGGTCCAAGACAGTCGTCGTACAGACGACGCGCGCCCCCACCCCTCGGCTCTCCAGCAGGGAGGGGCTCCGTTATGTAACTGACACACTTCCCTGAGCCCACCCCGGCCTCCTCCACGCCGCCGCCTCATTGGCCGGCCGCGCTTTCCCACTCCCCCCGCGCCGGCCCCTCACTGGTCGGACCCGCTCCCTCCTCCGTTTTCAAAAGTGGTTCAGATTGAGTTTGACCCAGATTCTCCTCCTCTTGTCCCTGCTCCTGCCCCCCCACACACACACACACACACACACAGGAGCGGGTGATAATGGATCCCACATGTGGTTCTGAGGACGTTCTGGACGCGTACCATTACTTCATCGAGCAGAGAGGAATGTCAGATGTAGGTCAGCGAGACGATCTGTGCAACAGTGTGTTTGTCGTGCAGCTCGGAGGTTTGTGTCGCGGACGCCACCTCGCACACGCACGCCGCCTCTTCTTCCGCGGTGGCAGCGGCGATCGCAGTAAAAGCCTCCCTCCCCAGGGAACAAAAACACAAACGCACACATATGTAGTCGATGCCCCCCCCCCAAAAAAAAAAAATCAGAAGCTCTGCAGGCCGCCCGCACTGCCTTATAAGGGCTGCTGCAACAGATAAGAGAAAGAAAGAGATTGAGAGGAGGAGAGGTGAGGAGGAGGAGGAGGAGGAGGAGGAGGAGGAGGAGGGTAGGACCCGAGAGGAAGGAGTGTGGTGACTGGTGATGAAGACGGAACAGGGAGGAGAGAGGAAAGTTAGATACACACCCACATTCAAGCTGCTGACACTGGCACATAAAGTTGTGTGTGTGTGTGTGTGTGTGTGTGTGTGTGTGTGTGTGCGTCTCCCTGACCTTTGTCACACTTCAGTCACACTCACATGTGTTTAAGTAAGACCTGAGGGGGGGGGTGTCTGCCCCTAGGTTACCACTAGGGGGCGATCTTCCATCGCTCTGCCTGCCGCCCTCCTCCTCCTCCTCCTCCTCATCTGTCTTTGTGTGATCAGGCTCTTTCTGTCACTCCAGTGTGACTCCCTTCTCAAACCCCCACCCTCCCACCTCGCCCCCCCAACACCAGAGACTTTTTACGCTCCCACGTCTCTTGGACGCTTCATCTGCTCGCCGTTTTGATGTGGCCATTCCTCGCCTCGAGCTGCTAAACCGGCTCCACAGCTCATCTCTGGAGCCCCCCCACACACACACACACACACACACACACACACACACACACGCACAGCTCCCCACCCTCTGGCTGACCTTGCACACACACACACACACACACACAGCTGTCTGAGTGAATATTGTGCGAGCCTGTGTTAGCCAAGAGACAGAAAACACACACACACACACACACACACAGCGATTTAAGGAGGCGTAAGGAGGTGACTGGGTGCAAAGGGTGTGTGTCTGACTGAGGTTTTTTTGGTTTTTTTTTTTTTTTTTTTTTTGGGGGGCAGGATGGAGGTTGCCATGGAGATCTGACCCTGCTGCATCAGCTGTAACGTGCGTCTTCAATGTTGCATGAACGGCTCAAATATTTATAGTGACACCACTTAGCTGAGGGTGAGCGAGGGAGGCAACCCCAACCAAGTGTGTGTGTGTGTGTGTGTGTCGTCCTTCGAGACGAACGTCTCGGGGTGGGGTGGGGGGAGGCTGGAGAGGATGGAGTCGCTGTTTCCAGGCAACCGAGCAGATCGCAGTTTTGCCGCGGACTCGCGCTCGCAGGGAGAGCCACACCTAGTCCGAGTCTGAGTCCCTGCAGCGGCGGCACCAGCACCATGTAGAGCAGACGCTGGGACTGGGATCGTGTGTGTGTGTGTGTGTGTGTGTGTGTGTGGTGGGGGGGGCGTGGGAATGTGGCAAAGACGTATTAAAACTCTCTCTGTCCCTGCACATCATCTCTGTCTGGCGTCTCTCACTCCGTCCCTCTCGTCTTTTTTTTTTTTCCCCTGTCCTGCAGGAGAGCTGCAGGAAGTGTCACGTCCAGTGGAAGCAGCACGTGGGGAAGACGTGCGAGCAGGTCCTGGAGAGGGACGAGATCCGCATGAGGGTGCTCTTGTAAGTGTCCGGTGTTTCTGTCTCAACGTGTCCCAGTCTGTTTGTTCACCTGGAGGCCTGTTAGAGTCGAGAGCCCCCGACCAGCCATTTAAAAAATGTATAAAAATCATCTGTCTGGGTCCGAGCGTGACAGAAAACACGCTGAAAACAGTCAGACTCAAACGGCGCTACAGATCCACAGTGTTTTGAACCCAGGAACATTTCGCCTCTGTACGTGGACACCCCCCCCCGCCCGGCTCCTCGCCAGGAGAGAGGATGCTGGGTAAACGGTTCAGTTTCCAGGACGACCCTCCGGGAAGCGGAGAGGGCCGGCTGCTTCCTGCAGGCCCAGCGGGCCCCGCCGGCAGCACTTCCTGTTTTGAAGCTTCCCCGAGTCTCCTGGTTTCCTGGTGCTGAAAGAGGCAGGACGTGGCCTGGTAGACAGATCAGGCCCTGAACGGGTCCGACCCGACGACCTTAACAGGACGGAACCGCTCCATATGTGGAGCTTTGGTCTTACATGGGTGACAGAGAACAGACAGAGAATTGACTAATTTATCAAACATGTCCACCGTGTGTGTGTGTGTGTGTGTGTGTGTGTGTGTGTGTGTGTGTGTGTGTGTGTGTGTGTGTTGCAGCGAGGAGCGCATGACGGGCCCGGTGAGGAAGTGCGTCAAGTGCGGCACCGGCCTGGTGAAGTCGGAGGGCTGCAACCGCATGTCGTGCCGCTGCGGCAGCTTCATGTGCTACCTGTGCCGGGAGCCAATCACGGGCTACAACCACTTCTGCCAGCACGCCCGCTCCCCCGGCGCCCCCTGCCGCCACTGCCGCAAGTGCTCGCTCTGGACCGACCCCACGGTAACCACGGAGACGAGCGCAACTTTGTGCGCCGCGACGTGAACGCCACCTCCGTTTTCTTTGCTTGAAAGTCCACTTATTTAGTCTTAAAGCGCCTGGTCTCTTCTGCCCGCCCGTCACCCGCCGTCCTC
Source organism: Psettodes erumei (assembly GCA_016785225.1). Lineage (NCBI taxonomy): Eukaryota > Metazoa > Chordata > Actinopteri > Pleuronectiformes > Psettodidae > Psettodes > Psettodes erumei. The sequence continues at coordinate 2,288,499 of JAFBJZ010000776.1, read as the reverse complement.
GCCTTCAACGCCGTGTTTTCCGTTTCTGTGTCTCCCGCAGCAAGACGACGAGCGAATCATCCAGGAGATCCAGAAGGAGGGCGAGGCGGAGCTGAACAAGAAGTGCGCCGGTCAGTCTGGGAACTGTGACCGAGCTGTTTCATCTCAGCTGCAGAGACTTTTTAATTATCTAAGTGTTGTACCCCGTTTATCACCCAACACCACACACACACACACACACACACACACACACACACACACGCCCTGTGAATTATGTTCCCTGGCAGAGAAGCGTTGCACTGCAGCAGCGTTGTTCTTCCTCTCTGCTGCTTCCTCTTTGTCTTTTTGTCCATTATTTATTCAGTGTGTGTTCCTGTGTTTGGTTTGTGTGTCGTTGTGTTTGTGTTCAGCTGTGTTGTTGTGTACAGTGTGTCAGGTGCGGGGGGGGGGGAACGCAGCTGCTTCACTCGTAACTTCCCTGTTTTCTTCTTCTTCTCCTCTCAGATAATTCAGGGAAGCGGGTCGGTCCTCCTCCGGAGCCCATCGCCGACGCCAAGCGGCCGCGCGTGGGCCCACTGCCCGAAAACCCGCCCCCGGAAAACCCGCCCAACCCCAACCCCCCTGCCCCACCCCACCCCCAGGCGGTGCAGGCCCCGCTGTTCGTCCCGCCGCGCCCCCGCTACCCGCCGGTGCCGCCCCAGGCCGGATTTACCACCAGGTCATTGTGCCCCGGCTTCCCCCGGCGCCCTACGTGCCCCCGCTGCAGCATCTGCCCCCCCTGGACAATAACAACAACAACAACAACAACAACCAACATCACCACCACCTGCACAACCCCCCCGGCAACCCACATCACCACAACATGGACGTGATGGACCTGCCCATGCACTACGGACCCCCACACCGCTACTATAGACGCTTCTAACGCACACACACGCACACACACACACTCTCTTACAACAGTTGTACTTCTCAGTGGTGTTTTTGACATCAAATTTTTTTTGTCTTTGGTTTCGTTTTTGTTGCTCTGCGCTCATGGATCATGCAGGTTTCAGACGACTCGTCTTTCTGCAGACGGTAAAACACACTGAAATGACTGAAAAGTACATCTGTAGAACAACGCGCACACACACACACACACACACACATTCGGACACTTTGCCTTCTCCCGTCGAACGTTGGACTTCGGTAACGAAGCGGATACCCGTATTTCGTGTCCCTTTCTTTTGTCTGTTTTTGCTCAAATATTGAACCGATGGATGGTTGAGAATCTTGAGACGATTTATTTCCAGTTTATACAGATATTTTAAAGTACGTAATAAAAAAAAAAAAAAAAAAAAAACTGCCGTTAGCATTCCCTTCTGTATCTTTTCTGGAACGTGTGAGACCACACATTTTTTAAAATAAAGATTTGTGTTCGCATTGTCTTCAGTTTTTGGTTTTTTTGAAGGTGAAATGTTATAAAATCCTTTTTTTGTGTTGTTGTTGTCGTTCTCTCAGACCACCGAGTGTGTCTGTCTCCCTCCCCTGCCTGGTGTCATGCAGAAAAAGTGGCTGACTCATGATAACGGAGCCCCGGGGCTGTGCACCAATCACATGACGGGGGAGAATGGCTTTCCACCAATGGCGGCGCAGCGTCAGCCGGGCTTTGTGATGTTGCAGAGAGAGAGAGAGGACTTCTTTGTTCAGCCAAGTGTGCTGTGAGTGTGACAAATCGTTTACACGCAGACACACACACACGGTCGCACAATCGCCGCCCCGTGTTTCTGCACGCCGACTGTAAAAGTAGCACAGCGAGCCCCCGCTTTAGCCCGGGGGTCCTAATGGCGTTAGTCATGGGTGGTACGAGACAGAGCGCGTTTGTGCGAGCGCCAGAATTAGACTTTTAATCACATTCAGCGTCGGGCCGTCGTGAATGAACTAATCTGTGTTGTGTTTGTTTGACAAAGATACACCAGGACGCGTCGCACAACTGGCAGCCACGAAACTTTGGCCGCGCACTCGAGGCGTCAGGGGAAACACCAAAATGACGGGGGTTCATCCTCCCGGGAGAATGAATGTTGGTCCCAAACAGCAGGGCAGCACATGTGACTGTTGTTTACATAAATTTTGGTCTTTAGGGAAAAGACAAAACTGAAGCAAAAACAGATGAGGTATCTTGGATACTACATTTCCCATAATGCCGTTGTGTCTTTTTTACAGGCTGACTTGACCTCGCGCCATACGGACACACAGGCCTGCACCTTTACACACCCGTTGTTTACATTGCAGTCGGTAAGTACCGTGACGGCCGTAAACATGATGAGCGTAATCGCCCTCTATAAAGCTGTGACCTTTGACCCCGCGGCCCAGCACACAGAGGTCGAGCCCAAACCCCCCCCGGAGAACAACAGGCCACTTCTTCTCCTGTCTGTATTCCTTCGTTTGTCCTCGGAGACGCCCCGGGGTGCCGTCGCACGAGTGTGTGGGTCATGGATTACAGCTGGATAATCTTAACAGAGTATAATCCGCTAATGACTCTTTTAATTCAGAGAATAAAAGGGCCGGTTTAACTGACGTGATGAAGCTGATGAATGCAGTTAGACTGTAAGAGCTGTAATCCCTTATCATCAGGTGTGTGAGTCCAAAATGCCGCAGCGCAGTGTGTTGTTTTATTATTGTTCTTCTACTGAATGTGTGTTATTCTGTCGACTTTGTGTTCGACACATGCTGGACTCACCTTATCTGCTTCGACATACGAACGTCGCATGTCGGCGCCTCGGTCGGTACCATAACATTCCCTATTCAAACTTCGCCGGGAAACAAACACTCCTCTGTGAATAGCTGGTGTGGAGCCGATGCTCTGAATGGGTTTTGATTAGACCCGATTCGAGCTGCGGTTCTGCTCATAGTCCTGGAAATACGACAAAATAAACATGACCTGCGTATCTCTGAGGTGGAGATGTATCAGCTTCCTGTCAGCCTGGACTCGTGTTCCTGTGAGGGGGGGGCGGCTGCACAATGAGCTCTTTGCATCATTTGTGGTGACCTTCATCTCTGTGTGTGTGTGTGTGTGTGTGTGTTTGGGTGCACATGCATATTCATGCCCTCCGCTGCCTCGTCCACAGGGACTGCTGGTGTCTGGCAGCATTTGCTCCCCAGACGGTATTTGTTGCTCCACCTCCGCTGGCATTGTTTGTGTGTATCTTTAATGAGTGTGTGTGTTTGTAGAGTTGTTGTGACTTCAGTACAGCATCTGACGTTTCATACCTTCCATTTTTGTTCGTCAGTAAAATGTCTTAGCAGCTCTCAGGTGGATTCCTGTGTAGTTAGCTTCAGATATTCGTGGTCCTCAGAGGATTAGCCTTCATGTGTTTTTGTCATCGAGTGCTACAAAGCTTTCGCTTACCCAGCGACAAACATCTCTACATCTATCAGAGAGATTCCCACAAGTGTTTGCATAAACATTCATTAATCTGAGCTCCAGTTTGTGCTGCGTTTTAGCGAATGTTAGCATGCTAACATGCTAAGATAAGACCGTGAGCTCGGTAAACCTGCTAAACATTAGCACGTCAGCGTTACATTAGCGTTTAGCTCTCGTTCAGCTTCACAGAGCTGCTAAACGCGGCTTTAGATGCTTTGTCATATTTTTAATTGAAATTCTCTTTAATTTCACTTAAATTTCATCTTTAGGTGAACTTTCACCGTCCACTGCGGATGTGAAAATACGCAGCTGTCTCTATCTCCTGTGGCTGATCTGTCCCAGTGAGTCGACGGCTATTCATCCTGCACCCACGTCGCTCCTTCATCTCCCCTAAAGAGATTACCGGGTGACCCAGTGACCCGCTGACTGGCTGCTGGGCCACGTGAGCGATGGAGGAAAAAAAAAAAACACGCAGATTTGATTAGTAAGAGGAGCGCCGGCAGAAAGTCGGTCAGATGGGAGGATGCATCCTCTGCAGTCAGGTAGACGGCAGCCGCATGAGGAGGAGGAGGAGGAGGAGGAGGAGGAAAGGGTTTGGTGCATATCGGCAGAGTGCAGCCCTGCTCCTGTTTCCTCCATGATGAGCTCTTTTCTGATCAAAGGCAGATGCCCCCTTCCTCCTCCCCCTCCTCCTCCTCCTCCTCCTGCTCCCCAAAAGCCTCCTCATCCACACCCCACCCCCTCCAACCACACATGCCTGCGTTTTGGATGCAATGAAGTTTTTTTTTTGACATTTCTGGCCCAGACGACGCCCGCTCGCCTCTTTCTCGCAGCTGGTGTTTCCATAGTAACAAGGCAATCGGTTGCGGCGGAGAAGGCGGCCATTTTGCGCACAGCTTCTCCTCCCACCCTCCTATCCATCCATCCCTCCCTCCCTCCCTCCCCCGCTTCACTCGTCCGTTTGTTCTGCGAGAGAGAGAGAGCGGGCCGACCAGCCGGCTCCGCCCGCAGCCTGACGCTTTACCCATAAACCACTGCAACCCATTTCTGGGATCTGGGTCATATTTTTGAGTGACTCATCTTTTCAGCAAAACTGATCCGCAGAGGAGGGAGGAGGGGGGAAAAAAAGCGAGGGAGGGGAAAAAGGAGGAGGAAAATGGGGTGGAAAATGTGAAAAGTGTGTGAGGAATAGCGGGACTGACGGGAGGGGATGGATAAAGTGGGTGGAGAGAGGGAGGGGGAGGGAGAAAGATTAGGTGGGATGGGGAGATGAAGCGGCACGGGGGAGGAGATTCGATTGGAGGTGTGTGTTTGTTTTGCCATGTTGGATGTTCCTCTGGGAACGGCAAGCCTGACGGGGGGAAATGGATTAGAGACCTGCTCTGGAGGCTCCATCATTACATTACCACCCTGAATACTACTGGTGTGTGTGTGTGAATCTTCAGAGTGTGTGTGTGTGTGTGTGTGGGGGGGGGGGGTTGCCCTTTCTCTGCACTAGAATAAATGTTTCAGCACAAAGGCTCCATTCAGGAGGCAGGAAAGAGCGTGTGTGTTTCCATATAGCGTTGTGTAAGTGCGACGCCACATGGAGCTGCTGCGGTCAGAGACCGGCTGGCGACCGAGCACCAAGCGCTGTGATTATGTGAGAAATTACGTGAGCGGGGACGGCGAAGGCTGTGATTTCCACGACGACGTTTCGAAAGGTGAACAGAAAACGCTGCAGAAGTGTGCCGAGGGTCGCAGGGACCCGAGTTACCCGACGTCCATGCTTTGTCTGCCAAGCCCTGTTCAGTCTGAGGTTCACGTGGAACTCAAGATTCCCTTTGTCCTCTGAACTACTTAAATGGTACGGTGAACGCAAGGAAAATGTGCGTAATTGTGCAAAAAAAAAAAAAATATATATATATAGCTGTAATTTTCCGAGCTATGATGACTGCTTTCTTCAAGAGGTTTTTGATGCCTCACAAAAGTGCAACAACTCCAAACCTGATCGTGCGTTTTAAATGACTATTGACTATTATTTTGCTTGCACAGCAGTCCCACCAATTATTTATCTCGTAATCATCAAAACCAGATAAAAGATATCACCAAAAAAAAAGGTTAAAAACCGAATAGCATTAAAGCTAACGTTGCTCGCGCTCGCAAGCTAAGTAGCTAAACCGAACGTTATGCTAGGATGAGGCGAGGATACAAACTTATTTCCTGGCACGCTTTAGATGTAGGTGTTTAGTGTGATATTAATCTGCACAAGGAGCCATTATGTGCGTATTTAAGCTGGGAAAAAACTCCAGTTAAAAATTCACCCGGACACTGTTTGACGTTAGCTTAATCGCTAACTAGAAACGAGACGCCGGCCCTTCAGTCGTTTAGACGTTCACTAGGAGTTGTGTTTCCAGTTTTAGCAAATTATCAGAAAACATCGGGGTTCAGGCGAAACTATTTAAGGGTAAAATAAAAAAAAAAAAATACAACAACAACAGATCAGTAGCTTTCCAAATCCCAGTTTTATTGGTCGTTGGATTTTCAGGTGAACTAATGGCACGAGAGAGAGAGAGAGAAGAGATTAATCCACAATATTGAAAAAAATCATACAAAATAATAATACAAAAAGGAAGTTCCAGTTATACAAAGCAAAGATGTGGACTTTTTTTTAAACTTTTTTTTCCCTACTGCCCAAAAACCCAAAAAGAGTAAGGCACAGTCATTACCACATGTTTACCCTTCCACATCCGTTTGTCTAAGCCTCGGTCTCGGTCACCTTGGAGACGTGGGTTTCTCTCCAAGGAGAACCACTCCTTTTATTCGACATGAGATTCTCAGCCCTTCGTGCAACAACGGTGAAAACTTGAGAAAGAAAACTGGACGGACTCGGTTCGGAGCTGGCTACAACGCTTCATATCACAGGGCTAGCGATCGGTTTTCCGTACTGATTTCCACATCAGAGGAATGCTTTATGGCCACGATGATGGGTGCGAGGGCCCAATAATTCAGGGCCGTGTGCCAAAGTAATCTTTGCTGTATTGTTAAAACAAAAAAAATCAAGAAAACCCACTGCTGCCGAGTGCGTTATGGAGAAAGCAGGCCGCCGAAGGGTAGAGAATCAAAGAGGGCAGGGCCCATGGGTGCAATGTGCTACGACAAATTCAAAGTCTGCTTCTCCTCACGTTCCTCACTCGTCCGTTCCCCCCTCCCATCCACCTCGCCTGCGCCGGCGAGTCAGGAACATATAAAAAAAACACCATCCAACAAAAACTAAACTAAATTTGGTCACGTCTCAATTGCGAAAAGGTCGCTCAGAGCTCGGACGGAAAGTCAAACCCAAGAAGAAGCAGATTTCGGTCATTAGGGGAACGCTCGCAGCCCTTCTGGTCACGGGCCAAGGCTCTCAAGTGCATGGGGCATTAAACGCTCGACGGGACGGCGAAATATTTTAAACATGTAATGAGTGAGATGGTAGCACCAGGTTTCCAGTTTTGTTGGTTGTGTGCGAGATGACGAGTTTGTTAATCCAGTATCAAAGGTTTGGTCTCGATAAAGGCTGAGGTTAAAGTTTGGTTGAGGGTTTGTTTGTTTGTTTTTAGAAAAAGCAGCTTTCAAAAAGGGTCTGTAAATCCTTTCACTCCCGTTGCTATGGCAACCTGCTGTACGTCTACCCATGATAATGTCTGTGCCTTGGACATAGAAAAAGGAACTGAATCCAACTGTGTTTTTTTTTTTTTTGCCAGTAAGACATGTGAGTGCAGTAAACATAAGTGGCCGCACCATTTTCTTTTTTTTCTTTATACTGTTCTCAGGACAATAGATTTAGCTTGTGGGGGGGACAAGTGTTTTAACTTCCTACATCCTGTTTGGTCCAGGAAACTGGACTCCCCGCCAACCACAGAGAACACATCTAGAGAACAACACAGGAAACTGGTTTACATTTCAATATTTTACAGTTGAGATGAAGCGAGGGGGTGTGGGGGGGGTTAAACCCCGTCAGTTACATCGTGCTCAATATCTTTATCATTATAAGATCCGTTCCAGTTATATCACACAGTCGACGCACAGGGGCGACGAGGCCTGCTCACGAAAACAGACGCACACTCGAGCCCGGGCCGACACGAAAAATCAGTTTCCACGTGACCCGACCTGCACAAAAACAACAACCCAAAACAAAACCGAGCCACTTTCTCAATCTGTCATATCCAACAAGCAAAAAAAAAAAAAAAAGAGCGGCTGACGCAGATTAAATTCAGGAGCGAGTCTGTTTTCGGGAGATTAGATCAGGTGGAAGTGGCTCCACCAGACCAGGTCAGACACAATAAATACTGCCACCATGCACCACCCACACAGACAGGTAGAAAGATGCTCGGGGGGGCTCTTTAAATGTGGCTCTGCTCTGCTCTGGGAGGGGTGAAGGGGTGAGGTGGGGGTGGGGTTGAGGGGGGGGCAGTGAGTGACAGGTCGAGCAGCGAACCAGATCGGAGCAGAAAAAAAGTGCACAGCCCCACGGTAACTATGGCAACAGATAAAGGTCGGCACTGCAGAGCAGAGCTGGGAAAGGGAGGGAGGGGAGGAAGGAAGGAAGGAAGGATGGATGAGAGGAAAGAGGGAGGGCGTCTCCCCGCTTCTTCTTCTTCTATCCTTCCTGTTCTCTCTGTGCAGTTTAAACAACACGTTAAGTCATAAGTGAAGGATAGAGCATAAGGAAGGAGGGGGAAAGGGACTGTGGGGGGGTGGATAGGTAGACGTATGGACAGGTAGTGCTGCCGTGCCACCTCGCCACACTTCATTCATTCATCAGCATCACAGCAGCGGGCGACAGCATCCCTGTTGCCGTGGTTCCCCACCCCCACCCCCCACCCTTCGCCTCACGCTTCCCCCTCAGTACTCCCACAGCGTGGCGGTCTCCAGGTCGTCGGCGTTGGCCTTCAGCACGCCGGCGTGGTCGCCGCGCAGGTACTTGCTGTCGGCGGCGTGGCGGACGGCCAGCTTGTTGTAGTCGCAGAACTCGAAGAGGAAGTCGACGGGCGCGTCGCTGCTGCTCACCACCGACTGCTCGTTCCCCACCATCCAGTACTTGCCCGTGGAGTCTGCGGGGAGGAGGCGAGGAAGGGAAGGATTAGGGAGGGAGCGAGACGAGCAGGGCGGAGGCACCGCGCGTCGAAAAAAGGTTGGACGGGGGGGAAGGGTGTGAAAGATGGGGGAGGGAAGAAAAGGTTTGGTTTAAATTCTCCGTGTTTTAATTACATAATGCAAAGGCAGTGACATCATCCACATGAAATCCCTCTTTTTGGCTTAATGAATGAGTTAATCCGTAATGACAATCCTTTAAAGAATACATGGTTTAATCCCTCGTAAGCCTGCAGGAGCCCCCGCCCCACCCGGGCGAGCACGCGCTGCACGTGTGCAACAAGCGAACCACAGGACGAACGCTGACCTTGCAGGCTGTAGGCTCCGTCCCTGAACTCCAGGGTGAAGTAGTCGTAGGAGGAGCGGTTGGAGTCCAGCGTCCCCGTCACCTTCCTGCAGCCGATGAAGCCGTGCTCGCCGCGCAGCACGATGATCGGGCGGTTGATCAGCTTCATGATGAACTCCTCGGTCTCGCCTGCAGTGGAGGGGGGGTGTGGCATGTTTTTTGGAGCCTCGCTGTACGACACCGCTCTGCAACCTGTGCATTCTCAGAGTGCTGAGTCGTGGTGCGCCTCGTTAAAAAAAAAAAAACGCGTGCAAAGCAACTTGTGTCAGAAACCTCAGCAGAGCGGCTGCCAGACTCGCTTTCACGGCAGCATCCCTGCTTTGCTGACGCGATGCCTGCGTCTTGCAGAAATGAACGGCGCTGTCTTAAAACATCTGCGTGAGCTGGTGTTAATCTGAGGGAGCCGCTGTTTTCTTTTTCATATTTTAGGAAACATGTTTACACGCTCAGACTTAGATGAAGGGACTGTGCGTGCGTTTGCCATTTTACACGGGATATTTTCGACTATTTCTTGGCCTGGAGTTTTTTCCTGGTTGCCTCTCAAGCGCTCAGAGGGAATAACAATAATTTTCCTGTTTCCCAAACTGTTGTTTTAGCTACGTCGTGCTGGACAGACACGCACGGCCACCAGGGTTGCGATATGGTTGTTTTTTTAGCATTGTTAAGAAGCTTGAATCTTTTTTTTCCCCCCTTTTTCCGGGTTGATACTGCAGTTCAAGCCCCTGAGTGACTCTGCAGTTTTCTCATCATGTTTCCAATCGCCAAGATTAGCTCAAAAGAAACAAAAGCAAGGACGTGGCAAAAGATCAGACGCAGAGACGGCAACAAAGCCAGATCCCCGGGGAGCAAACGGCTCCGAAACAACTGGAACAGCCAGACGCTGCTCACAAGTATCACAAATCACACCGACCTGCAGAGTCGATGGTGGCGGCGAGCTGGCCGTTTTTCTTGGCGGCGACGTATTTCCCATTAGCGGCGCGAAGCGTCAGCCTCTTCCCACGCCACTCGATGTCAAAGTAGCAATTAGCCGACCTGCAGAGAGAGACGGGGAGAGAAAGCGACGGCATGAGAGGTAACGGAGGGTCATTAAATTTACATGGCAGTTAGGGCATCGCCCTGAGCGTCAGGTGTCACGCGTTTAAATCTCCGGTTGCTCTCCCGCTGTTTTGATCAAGAGCTGAAGTAATCGCGGGGGAAACCGGATCGGGCGGCTCAGCGCAGAGGGATAAGCTTGTAGTCTTTGGTTAAGTTGAATCGAGTAGCATGTCAAATCCCTTCGCTTGGCAGAGACTCGGCTTTTATTTTCTAGCGTAGCCTTAACGTTCCTGGATCATTTACGCCTCGTTACTTTTTTTTTTTTTTTTAATATTAAAGAGGCGCTCTGAAACGTTCTCCGAAATGTTCTTCCCGAAACCACAGGACGACTCGGCTAAAGGAAACATTTTTGTGGTCCGTGTGCGAGGAGTGAACCGAGTCATAGCTGAAGAATGCGATGGAGGAATCTGGTGAACTTCCTGCGGAGCGCTCTGCGCCCCCCACCCCAGTGTCGATGACCGTCTCTGTTCAGTCTTATCTTAAAAAGATGGAGTGGGTGTCGGCGTGCGAGTTGACTCGGGACACATGCTTCTCCGACCAGTCTGATCCCGGATCAGATTATTGTGTCGCCGCTCTACATGTAAACCTGCCTCACGATTCTGCAGCTTCTTTCGCACGCCACGCGCTGATTCTGTCTGGGGCCTCACAAAAGAAGTCATCCGGCAGCAGAGGTCAAAGGTCAGAAAGTCAGGGGTTAACAGCCAGCACTCAGGCCGGACAGCAGCTTTTCACATTAAAAGGAAAATTGCTCCTCACAGGTTGAGGTTTCACACAAAACGCACTTAATCTCCCACAACATGCCACTGCCGTGACATGAGATCACTCGCGCTTCACCTCCCCACACACACACACACACACACAACTCCTAACTCATGTCAAAGCTCAAATTACAGAACAGAACTACAGACAAAGAACTTTGACTAGTATCATGTTCTCTGTGATTAACGCGCACACACATGCACAGACACACACTGGCTGAGCCGACAGATTGCAGCAGGTGTGGTTGTGGTGAATTTTAAAGTGACAGATGTGTATCTTACAGAGACACAATAATGTGTGGGACTCTTACTTGGTGGAGGCCGTGCACTGCAGGCCGCCGTTGGCAGTGAGGGTCCAGTATTTCCCAGCGGCGGTCCGAAACGCGCACTTCCTGTTTTCGCGGCAAATCTCCACCTGGAAAACCTCCTGGTCGCCTTCCTCGTCCTGATTGGCTGACAGGTCCATACCTGGGCGGGGTCGGACAGGTAGAGATGAGCGGTTAGTTGTAATTAATATAGACCGAGCACCGAGTCTAACGCACACGTGAAGGCTGCTAACAGCCACACACATTCACACACACACACACACACACACAGTCAGGATCAGACACACTAAATGAGCAACTTCAGACATCAGGGATTAGAGAAGGATTTCACGCACACGCACATCTTTCATTGTTGAGACAGACCCTGCAAGGATTAGTCGTCATGACGGATGGTCGTGACCACCCACAGCAACAGCCAGAGCTTCATCGATTAATAAAATAAGTCAGTCATTTACATTTATCAGTGAATAAAAACAAAGAAGTGTGTCCTGATATGTAGCAGTGTGTATACGTATATATAGTGTGTGATACACCCTGCTCTGTGTGTGTAGAGACACCAGACCTCATTAAAACCCCATCAGCCCCACTCAGAGCAACAAAGAGGTAAACAAACATGAGCCAACTATAGGATGAACGTACACACAAACCCCCTCCAGCTTAACGCTCCCCTCCAACGCGCAAAGACAGACACACACAATACATGCAGCACAATGCCAGCTGTTGTATATGATGAGGTCATTGCGTGGATGGAGTTATAGCCAGAGGGCCGGAGAGAAAAAGAGAGATGGACTGTCTGTCGGAGCGCTGTGTAAATGTGTGCAGAGGGGAGAGAGAAAGAAAGATGTGTTTGAGAAAACAAACCGACACACTCATGTGCTCCCTATCCGTCTCCCTTTTCATGTGTGACCCACCGCCATTTCATTTCTCCCCCTCCCCGTGTCTCTTCTTCCTCCCTCACAAATGGCTCCACAATCTGCCCTAACATGTTGTGAATTAGAGGAAACAATATCAGCGTTTGTCAAAATTGGAAATGGGTCATCTGGTCATGATATGCATCAGCTGAATTGGATGGAAATTGTTAGGAGGGGGAGTAAAGCACTTTTAGCCTTTCTTGTAAGATTTACTATCAAAGGAAAAAAACCTTCAATGTTACATAAGTGATGGCTTTAGTGCGGGCAGTGGGTCATTAAGCTGCCATATGTAGGACAGTCGTAAAGGAGGAGGGGTTGAGCCCTGCTCCCCGAGCTAATAATTTTTACCCGGTCCCTAACAGTACTCTGGGTGACTGCTTTCCTTACAGGCTGGTTGTCCCCAACTGAAGCCAAAGATGTACTTTATGTTAAATGCAGCCGTGACTCCAGACAAGCCTGCGTTACCTCACCAGGTGTTACGTAAGGCGGGGAGTTACTGCCTACATTTTGTCTTGGAAAAACAAAAAAAGAGAAAGAAATACACATTACTCCTCTCCTGTTGAGTGCCCGCTAAAGACAACTCAGCCGCTCTGGCCTCTGCAGATAGATTGAGTTTCTGCAGAAATATGCGGGGACGCACATGAGCAACACACACACAAGGATTGGGAAGGAAAATATAACAGAGCATAATGGGAACCACATGGTGGGGAAGGTGGCGGGGGGGCTGCAACGTTAAGTTTAAGGAGGGTTTGAAGGAACGTATTACGGGAGGACAAGACGAGGGAGGGGGGAGAAAAAAAATGAGGAGAAAAGAGGGTCAGGCTCTCGCTTGTCCGATCATCAGTCACGCCGCACAACTGTTCAGTAATCCTCGCTGCTTCCTGCTCAGCCGACACCGACGCTCGGCACAGTAGCGCAGGGAGAGAGCGTTTGTTAGCTGACAGTTAGCTTAGCGCAGCACACAGACTGGAAATGCAGGGAAACAGCTAGCTTACATTTCTTTGTTTAACTTGTGTAAAGAAAGTTTAACAATGAAAATTAAACATTTTATGGGGGTAATAGTTGCCATGCACCTTCAAAAACCCCAAAAACAAGTGATGACATCCTCGTTTTAGGCTAAGCTAAGCTAACGGGCTGCTAGCTGTTGCTGCTTAGCAAAGATAATACATTAGAAATATAAATAATTCATTTAAAAGTAGTTCATTAGTAAAAGTAAACACTCAATATGTCTGGCCGGGAACTCAGACATTTTAAAAAGTTAAATAAGCTTTTGTGAAGTTTAGTCTAAACATCATGTAAAGGAATTTCCTGCTACTGGGGAAAACCAACATGATTTTTTGTTATATGAAAATACACAAGGACACTGATCAAAAACACACTTTACATACTGTGCTGCAAACTGTGAAACGTTAGTTGCTCTGAATGAATTCCCCTAAAAATGACTGGATTTGAATTTTACGTGGGTGAAGCTTTCAGGAGCTGTGAAAGGGGTTTTTGACTCTTTTGAATAACATTTCCAAACCTGAATGTTTTAAAGTGCAGAAGACAGTGTTCGACTTTCTGCTGTGTCAGCAGGAAGTGTTCTGCACCTTTACACACAGACACGCACTCAAACTGAACACACGAGTTATCACAGCGAAAGACAAACACTGGTGGGTCAACGCAACGAGAGTGAAAACACAAGAACGACGGAGACAAAACACTCGGTGGAGCTTCGTCCGTGACTCGGAGCGAGGCCGAGGCCGCTCCCCTGGGCGGGTGGGTCCGAGTGTGTGTGGGAGTTTATCAAATATACCCAAGTCTGGGTTGAAGGGTTTGTGCGCTTAGCGCCCCTCGTCAGCCAACCGCACCGAGAGAGGTGACCACACATGCAGAATCCTCCCAAACCACACCAAACGCAGAGCCCGACAAACACAAACGCATCCTCTCGAACACAACCCCTCTATCTTTCCGCCCACCTCGCCCGACGGCGGCCGGCACAGACCGCTGGCCCCCGGTTACTGTGCAGCAGCACCGGAGGCCTGCTGTGAACGCAGGCAATTGTGTGCGTTCCATCTGTGTGTGTGTGTGTGTGTGTTGTGTGCATCTCCCACTGTTCAGCAGGCCTGACTGAGGCGGGTGACCAGCTGGGGCCCGAACAGGGAGCCAGATCGTCGGCCTTTGTTTGTTTGTATCCAAACACACACACACACACACACACACACACACAGTACAATGCTCCAGCCAGCCTACACACTAAGTACTGCGCTCACTGAAATGCCGCTGCTCACAGAGTATGCGCAAACTGCAAGACACACACATCAATACTCCCACTTCCTCTGAAAAAGAAAAAAAAATCTGAAAATGAGGTCAGATTCAGTGTTGTTGTCCCAGTGGATGTCCCAAATCTTTTTGGTAAAATCGATGAGAAGTTGTGTTCATCGTGTTGCACAAATGAACTCAGGGCACAGCTGAGTTAGTGGGCATTAACGTGGAGACACACCCAGGGCAGCGCAGAATGACACACTGGAGACCCGCCGAAGCCTAACCTATAATAAAGTAGACGACATTATGGAGCAGAGACTGCCCTGGCACGTTACCAACGCACACATCAGGCACACGCTGAGAACACACAAACACGCTGGCGCTCTATAAACACGTTAAAGCACCAACGCGTGCACTATCGCAGCCAGCAAACGCTACACCAAGGAAATTGATAGCTTCCCTTATTATCATTATTTATTTTTATTTTTTTTTTTTTTTTAAATGGGGGTGAGCGGGTTGTGCTGGGAATAAATCACCAGCCTTCACCCTGCAGGGATTAACACACACGAGCCAAGGTCGGAGCTGAGCGTCTCATGTCTCATTTCCTGCCAGCGGGGGGGTGAAGGATACAGAAAGAGTGTCAGGGCTGAACTGTAGCCAGACACAACATGGAGTCACATTTTTTTTTTGTCTCTCTCTTAAGTGCACACAACACAATACATGATGTGCACCCAGATTGTAACTCTGATTTGGCGCGATGACTGATTTTCTACAGTTTTGAGAGTTTGCACCGGAGTCAGCAGAAACCAGGCCAACCACAACCATGGAGAGAGTTGGCTGTTTCAACAACTTTAACCTTTACGCGACAGCTTTTAAACTATTAAATCATCCTTTTTTTTGGAAACACGCCTATTTATCTTCCCGCCAGCAGTTAGATGAGAAGACGAGACGCGAAGCTCGGATGAGCATGAAGAATGAAAACAGCCAGCGGTTCCTCTCCGTTTCCAGCCGTTATGCTAAGCTAACTTTAGCTTGGTAGTGAATGGACAGATGCTGTATGGGAGCGGTGTCGGTCGTCAGTCTCCCTGCGACAAAGCGAGTAATGTCAAACTATTCCTGTGATGCTGGGTCTCTTCAGAGTTGCTTGGCGTTTTAAATCTTTTCATGTGACTCTGGTCATGGTTTTTTTTTTTTTTCAGGGCTTGCGGGAGCTTCATACTCTCACGGACACAGCAAATCCAATTTCCAGTTAAAAGACAGGAGGTTAGTCACAGGAAGCAGCTACATAACTGCCTTAATGCCATATCATCAGGATATTCTATTCCACATAAACAATTACAGAGTGAAAAAGTAAAACAGTGGAACCCTGCAGCACTCCCGTCACCTCACAGTCGGTTCCCTACAGCCTGAAGGACCCAGAGAGGGGTCGGTGCTCACATGTCACACCAGCACCCAACAGGATGTGATGGACTTTCATCCATTAATCTTAAAACAAACCAGCACTATAGTTTAGGGGGCAGAGCAGGCCACCTAATGGGCCATTGAGCTCCAGGCTAACGGACTGCTAATCGTGTCTGGGCCCATATGAGGGTCGTTAAACAGCCTCTCAGGGAATCTGTGAGCAGGGATGAGGGGAGCGGATGTTATAGACAGGAAACAAGCAGCAGTGCCGGGTCAGATTAATGGCAGCTACAAACGCTGCAGGAACAGCACTGCTGTCCTACATGACAAAATGACATAATCAAATGTGTCTGAATTTAATGGATTGACTTTGCTTGACTAATAACATTGATGAAATAGAGGCCTGTCTTTCAGTTGATGC
>JAFBJZ010000776.1:2237500-2267500 GCA_016785225.1 Psettodes erumei | reverse complement strand
CTCCGGGAGCTGAAGTGAAGCTCGAGCCGCGAACGCACCACGGACTTTTCTTCTGTCCCTGAACGTCTCGCGTGTTCACTGGTTAGTATGTCTGCATAAATATATGAAGCAAAGCAGGAAGTTTACTAGTATATATATATATATATATATTTCTTGAACACACACTGATCAGATAGATCATACTGAGCATTCAAATCATGAGGACTGTGTGTGTGTGTGTGTGTGTGTGTGTGTGTGTGTGTGTGTGTGTCCATGCACAAAGCTCTATTCATGGCTCAAGCACGCACATCAGAGGGCAGGAAAGGCTCCACAAACAAAGAGGCCAAACAGATCAGGCTGGCATCTTCTCAGTCGATGCGTGAGCATGAGCCAGCACCAAGCACGCACACTCACACTCACACACGCACACAAAGTGTACAAATTGCGGCACTCTCGCTTGTTTTGATCAAAACACACAAAGGTCAAAGCAGAAGTGAGGTGGCGTGCTGTTGCTCAGCTGTCAAGGCCGTAAAGAGTGCGAGATATAAATAAATTCGCATCCTTCATGTGTATTTTGAAGAACAGAGCGTTTACTTTACAATAATAAGAGGAAGTTCTCCTCCCTGCTCTTTTTTCAGAGCTTTGAGCTGCAGCTTCAGGGAAAATCAGCTCCGTTAAATCACCGTGACTCGTAACTTGAAACTGGGATGAACCTCTCACTTCACCCAAATCAGCTCAACAAAGACATCTGCCCCCCCTCCCCCTCCTGAATATTTCACCAGCACTGATGCCATTCTACATTTTTCATAAATAAATAATCCTCAATAATTCTGACTGTCACAACCGGTGAGCAGCGCGATGCTTCACCATCTTATTTGCATGTGTGCGTGCTGCTACATGTGATGGAGGGTAATCTGAGCATAAAGTGTAATCTAACCCCCCAAACACACACACACACACACACACACACACGTGTCCCTCCCTCT
Organism: Psettodes erumei; assembly: GCA_016785225.1. Lineage (NCBI taxonomy): Eukaryota > Metazoa > Chordata > Actinopteri > Pleuronectiformes > Psettodidae > Psettodes > Psettodes erumei. Next base: position 2,266,535 of record JAFBJZ010000776.1, on the reverse strand, counting down.
CTCCTGAAGTCAGGAGAAATCAAATCTTCAGATGCAACATCTTCAAACAAATCAGATCTCAGCTCCACAATCCCAATCCTAATGAAATCACCAGACTTGCTCTGACATATTCATGCTCGACCCTGTTGTCCAATATTTGTTTTTGACAGTTACACAATTGGATTGTGTAAAAAAAAGATGTGGAGAACAGCTGCTGACATCAGTGATGTGTGCAGGCCTGCTGCAAATCAAACAATAAAAGAAGCCAGTGTGGTTTTTGAATGTAGCGATGGAGAGCCTCTGCAGCAGACCCGTGTGGGACGACCTGTCCTAAAATGGAGAGCGGCGGCGCTTTGGGATTGATCGACGGCTCTGTGGCGTCGACAAGATTTCTCTCCAAAAGTGCAAATCCCTCACGTCGGCCTGTGCCGGCCGCGGCGCAAATCAACCGAGAGGATTCAGCAGAATCGATGATGGAGGTTTTTCGCCGTGGGATTAACGGCGCTCGCAGGTTTCCCGCCCGCCTCCTCGTCGCTAAGCTAAGCTAATGCCCGCGCCTGTGAGTCTGCGAATGATTTGTGCGTTTGACAAACAAGGAGACTGATCGTCTGTGGTTCCTCCCCTCGTCTGGGCTGAACCGGACTCCTGTGGTCCTGGTTCAGGCTCCTGGTGCGAGCTCATACGTGAAGGTTCCAGAGTGAGTGGAAGTCAATGCCGTGTCCTGATAAGGATAGCTGTGCAGACACGTGTGTGTGTGTGTGTGTGTGTGTGTGGAGGTGCATATCCACTCATTCTTCACCTATCTTTTCCTCCAGATGGGGGCCCCCATTGTGGCAAGTGTAAGTTCATTTGGGTTTGAGAGGTCTCACACTACACACACACACACACACACACACACACACACACACACACTCTCTCTCTGGTGCATCTGCAGCTTGTGACCCAGATGTGTGACGAGATTGATGAAATTAGCAGTGATTGGTAATTACACGACAGCTCAGCCAACACACACACACACATGCATATGAGTGCATCCCCCTCCCCCCTCCCACACACACACACACACACACACACACACACACACACACACACACACACACACACACACAATCACAAGCCGCTGGAGAGATCTCGCCACGGGAGCCTCAAACGCCCGGTCAAAAGGAAGCGGGGAGGGATGGAGAGGGAGGCTATCTTTGTTCTCGCGCCGAGCTTCGAGGACGGTTGCCACGGAGACCAGCCTCCAATCTGTTGGTTGATGAAGGGCGTTCAGTCTGCTGCAGCGAGCGCACACACACACACACACACACACTGACACACTGACACACTTGCTGCACTCACAACACCTGCAGCCGGCGCAGCACTGCAGCACTGCGTCAGCAGACACAAAGCCGGCCAATCGGCATCCCCCTCTGACACACACCTCTGAGCTGCTGCCAATCAGAGCTTCTTTTTCGCCCCTGCATTATAATATCCTCCAATCAGGAAGCAGCTTTCCAGATGTGGCTGGAGGATTCGGCCAATGGCAGCCCTGTGAGTGTGGGAGACATTGTTGGTGAAGTCTTTTCAGATGGATGTAACGGTAAATTCTGCCGTGACGTGACGCCGCGTCAGGTGGAGCTGTTTCCACCGAAACGTGAAAATCTAAGGGCGTCTTTGTGTCCCATCATGAACAGTTTTGTGTACTGTACCTTTTATTGATTATATTGATCGTTGTCATGATGTCACGTGACCCCAGAGCCCCTCTTCCGTTTGTGACCCCCCTCCCTCCTTTCCTGTCGGTGCCGGCGAGTTGCTTCTGGATAAAACTCCTGTTGCTCTTCTCACACACAAACTAAAATATTAGCGAGCTAGCACGCTAACAGAGATGGTAGAGCTCTGCGGGCAGGCGTGTTAGCGTGTAGAGCTGTTAGCATGGCTGAGGTCTTACTCTGAGCGACATTCACTCAACAAACGTTGACGTGTTGATGAAGTTTGTCATTAAAGTGCCGATTGTCGCCGCGTAGAAACTTCGATGCTCGTTGTGTTGCAGAAACCAGAGCAGCTGTTACACACCGGCAGTGACACAATGCAGAGTGTGAAATGGCTGCATGGGAGAGTGAGTGAGCTGTGTGTGCTGGTGTCTCTTGCAATCACTAAGGAATGTGTGTGTTTGCCTGTGTGTGTGTGTGTGTGTGTGTGTGTGTGTGTGTGTGCGCACAGCTGCAGCCCGACCAAGGGCCTCCTCTCCAGCAACCAACAAAGAGCTGGAAGCTGGAGCCACAAGGGAACACCGCGCACACACACTCCCCTCAGGTCAGAGGTCAGCATTGTGTGTGTCTGTGTGTGTGTGTGTGTGTGTGTGTGTGTGCTTTTTGGGTGCCTCCAGCCCCCCCCACACACACACACACACACACACACCCATTGTCATGGCAACAGCAAAGCATTCAAGCCAAGATTGGCTACGCGACTTCGTAGCTTCTCCCTCTGGTTAACACATTATGAAGTGTGTATGATTCTGTGAGCGTGTGTCTGAGAGTGTCTGTGTGTGTGTGTGTGTGTGTGTGTGTGTGTGTGTGTGTGTGTGTGTGTGTGTGTGTGTGTGTGTGTGTGCGTGTGTGTGTGTGTGTGTGCATGTAGTCGACAGAGAGATATAGGTCAGCGGAGAGAGACGGAGCAGTGAGGCATGAGTGGGGCACTGCAGGGTGCGCGGTTGTGTGCGTGTTTTTACGTTGATGTCATGTTTCCCAGACTTGTGCGTTTGTGTGTGTTTCGATGTGTCAGCTTCGTGTGCAACTGCCACATCATCTCATTTCCACCCCCCCACCCCGCAGCAGCTGACACCCTGACTCTTGGAGGAGATGAAACAAGATGCTGATTTTTTTTTTCCTCAAGGTCATGAGAGTGTACACTTTTGTGTGTCTGTCTGTGTGTGTGTGTGTGTGTGTGTGTGTGTGTGTGTGTGTGTGTGTGTTTAATTGATTGCGGGGGCCGATTGGCGCCTCTAGCACCGGCTACAGGGAAACCTGATCGGGGCGCCGCTAAAAATACCGCACCTCTTCCTGCCTCTCAGCTGGGGGCCGGTGACATCACATCCTGTCCTTGTGAGTGTACGCTGTGGTCTGAATGCCTCCACACACACACACACACACACACACACACTTTGATCTGTGTTTTACTGAGCTCTACTCGTGTTCATCTTAAAAAGATTTTTATTTTTAGTTTACATCATATTTTCACCTTATAAAGTTATTAACATGTCGGCAAAAAGTTGCTGTGATTCATTAATTCATTCGTTTTCATAAGCAAGTTCTTAATATTTAATTATATATATTTTTTAACTTGTTTTAATATTTGTATGAGCGCTGTGAGGAGACGAGCCTCCTCCTCTTCCTCCTCTTCCTCCTCCGTCTCCTCACAGAGGAGCTCAGCAGCTCCACCCGCTGGCTGCAGCCGCAAACTACACCACCCGCTCCTGAGCCGATGCCACGGTCGCACACCCACAGATCTGCGCTGGCGGCAGCACACGTGTGTCCGCGAGGAAGGCGTGCATGCACGCGCACAACACACACACACACACACACACACACGGGGGTACATTTGTGTGCACTGGCAGGTGTTGCTGGTCATTGCCACCACTTTCCTGTTGTATCCCCTGGGTCCCCTTCTTCCTCTCCCTCACTCTCCATCTCCATCTCTCTCTCTCTCTCTCTCTCTCTCTCTCTCTCTCTCTCTCTCTCTCTCTCTCTCTCTCTCTCTCTCTCTCTCCCTCTCTCTCTCTCTTCTCTCTCTCTTCCTCTCTTCCTCCGTCCTCAGCTTTTCATCTCGCTGTCCTCCTCCTCATGGGCAATAAGGAGTTTCAGATGCTAATGATATGCCCTCTTGCAACAAAGGCTCCGAGGCTCCCTTACAGAGCCTCTTTGGACACACACACACACACACACACACACACACACACACACACACAGACACACACACAGACACATGTGGTCAAGCACAAACACCAGCTGTTCCCTGCTGGCCTCTTATTACACAGATCGGCTGAAAGATGTAACTGCTCTGGTTCTTTTTTGCTTTGTGCGCAGACACATGCATATAGGGCGCAAACATATACACACACACACACACACTTTTTTTCTTAAACAAAAAGAGCTTGAGTTGAATCAGCTCACAGTATTGTCGATGGCAGGGTGAACTGTGTTGTGTTTGTTTTTTTTTTCCCGGCTGGTTTCAGTCTCCTGGTGTGAATAATTGATGATGGGGAACTGATAATGGAAGAGCGCATGTGTGCGACAGACACACACCATCTGCTGATACACACACACACACACACACACAGAGGGATCATTAACATCTGGCACAGATGGCCGCCTTAATCCCACACACACACACACACACATATCGGACACATACAGTATCACAAATAGTTTACCTGCAGTTGTAATTAAAATGAGTTGTTTTCACCACGATGATGTCACTTACTGAATCAAAATCTTGTTAAATTGATTGATTAATCAATCGATTGATTAATTTCCTGCAGGCGGGCCAAACTACTGATTTACTGCTGTGCCATTTTTAGAAACGCTTTAAAAGCAGCGTCTACTTTCATTTCCCCTGGAGCTCGATAATGAGCCGAACCCTGCGGGCCTGAAGTTGATCCAATGGAGGTTGAGTAAGTTACTCGCGGTGTCAGAGCAGACTGATCCCAGGTCTGTCTGCTGAGCGGCTGAGCTGCATCCTTGCTCCTCCTCGCCGGAGGAGGCTGTTCCCACAGCAGAAGTTCAGGCGCTGCAACGAAACGCGCTGATTGGACGTTTTTCAATATTTCCAATCAATCTGCTGTTTGAAAGGAGGATTTGGCCACAAGTGAACGAGGAAGTGATCTGTCTTTACTGCAGGTGTAGGGATTTTTATTTTTTAAATGTTATTCAGCATGTTTTTTTTCTTCCCCCCCCCCCCGGTTGCCCAGCAACTCATCCAGGCCAAGACACAGACCCGCTAACGTGAAGATGCTCTGATGTTGCTTTGGGCGGAGCTAAGCTAGGCTAGCTGTTTCCCTCTGATTCCAGACTTTGTGCTAAGCTATGCTAGCACAACCTGACTGAGCTGTCGCTGAAGTTTGTGAGTCATCACACTGAGCGTAGCACAAACGATCTTGTGCGTTTTCGCTTTTTTAGTATAACCGTCACGCCGTGTGTTCCGCTGCGCCGTTCGCGCCCCGGTCGTCACGGCAACGAACTTTCGCGACAGAGACGTTTATGTCGTTTGTTGTTGAGCGGAGTTACTCAAGTCGCAACTGCAGCCAGAAAGAAAATGAAAACAGGATCCTCGTACGCTGAGCGATGCAGCGACGGGGAGGTGAGTGTCCGGGGAATTTTATTTTTAATAATTCATGCAAACTGCCTCCAGTTTTACTTCTTAAATGATAGAAATGTGTTTTTCAGGATTTCCCAACAATCGCTGCTCTGTACTGTACCAAGAGATGAAACCGTTCACGGGCTCGTAGTGATGTGTTGTGAAATCAGGCCAGAGCCAACGCACACGCACACACACACACACACACACACACACACACACATTTTCCCCTTCTCTTCCACAACAATGTGGTCTCTTATTTTAACACACACACACACACAAATGGACCACACAAGCAAATTCTTTTACATGAAAAAAAAAATGGCAGCGTGACTAACCCAGTTCTCCACACGTTACCCAAGAAACTGGGGAAAACATGACAGAAAAGGGACTGAACATGCACACACACACACACACACACACACACACACACACACACTCACACACTCACACACACACACACACACACACACAGGGTGTCTCCTATCCCTTATGTAACAGGTTGGTGGCGCGGTCCATGTTATCAGCTTACGATCAGATGAGCCAAGAAAGGCGTTAACGGGTCCGAGACCAGAGTCCAGTCCAGGTGAAGCCCTCAGCCAATGACTGTGCAGCGAGTTATCTACCTACAAGTGTCTAATCCCTTTCTCCTTCTATTCTCTGAGGACACACACACGCACACACACACACACACACACACACACACACACACACACACACACACAGCTGGGGAATAGCTGCAGCTGAAGGTTTCATGAGGAAGTTTCACAGTTGCTTACACTGGGTTTCTTGTGTGCGCATTGGCACTGTTGTGTATCTTGGTTGTGCGGGGATGTGGCCACGCAGTTGTGTGTACATGTGCATGTATGTGTGTGTGTGTGTGCGAGGAAGACGCTGCGCTTCTTGACCTACATTTCAAAGTCTGGCTGTATCCCGCTGCTCAGGGAATCCCTCATGATTTGCTGCGACGAATGTAAACGCACACATGCAAGTGCGCGCACGCCGTACAGACGCACAAACATCCTCTCCTCGGTGCCTCCTTCTCTCCCAATGTCTTTCCCTCCTCGCCTCCTCCTCCTCCTCCTCCTCCTCCTCCTGATATAAGTTGTGTAAAACAGCTGCTTCCACTTTAACTCCTGGGCAGGAAGTGAATCTGCGCGCACACAGAGGAGGGAAACGGGAACGCAACTGGGCCACAGGCTTTGTGCGAATGTTTAACAATGCAGGGGGGAGACGGAGAGGGGTGTTTTATTTGGACACACTGTTAACCCTCACACACACACACACACACACACACACACAGATGGTGCAGTTTACTGCCATGCCAGGGGAACATACCAGAGTGAAGGAGATGACGACGAGGGAGCAAATCTGTGAATGGAGGGAGCGCAACAAGTGAGGGAGGAGGAGAGAGGAGGAAGTCTTTGTTCTCAACATGACGTCACCTCCTCCTGTCTCCTCCTGGGGGGTCTCAGCTGCGAGGTCAGGGAGTGAAGAAGATGGGAGGTGATGGGAAAGAGCAAAGCCTGAGTCAGAGATGAGTCCAGCTCACAGTCCCGTCTGTCTTCCTCATTCGCTCGTCCTCTCGTGTCTCCTCCCTCCTCTTCGCTTCTCCTTTCCTACCCTGTCTGACTTTAAAAGGCCTGGGTGGGGTTGGGTGGTGGTTGGAGGGGGGTCAGAATGTGGAGCAGCAGAGCTCGGGGGGGTCATGCGCAGACAAACAAATGACAGAAGCCTAAATTAGAATCTGTTTATTAATTTCCTGCGGCACGGAGGGTGGACAGCACATTCCTGGGATCAGATGATGCGTGGACGAGGTCCAGAGAAGAATTAGACCATTTTCACTGCGACTTTTTATTTCTAAAGGAAAGGACCGGTGGTCTTCAGGCCTCGTGGTCTGGACCGAGGGACGTCTCATCTATCCTCCGAGCTCCCATGTATGTTCTCGATTTGCGGGACACAGATAAAAAAGGAACTCTCTTATGCTGTCGGTCCAGTCCGGAAAAAACCCAGAATGTTGTACTGATGACAGCTGAATGGCCTCTGCACACTGTTGCCCAAAATTTCCTGTCCTCACGATGACTAACACACGCACACACACACACACACACACACACACACACACACACACAGTGATAGTGCAGCAGATGAAAGCAAAGATGCTGCTTCAGTTTGGCCCGTTATGGCCTCCGCCCGCGCCCCACAGCTCCGCCAATGCCACAGCGTCTTCCGAGTCAGTGTGCGTACCTGTAAACTTTTTAACCTTATATGGTCCCCTGCAGCGAAACACAAAGGAAGTCCCTCGTTGTGCGCAGCGAGGAAGAGAAGCGACAACCTTGTGGTTTCAGTAGACGGCCGGCGGCTGCAGGAGGCAGCACAGAGCAGCGCCAGCCCACACAGCACTCTGTGTGTGTGTGTGTGTGTGTGTGCATAAACACACATCAGCACGGGTATTTAGTGTTGTTTTACACTTCATGCTACACAAGGTTACACAACAGCATAACGTGATTTACAGGCTTTTATTTTGAAGTTTGTCACAGTTGGAAGACGCATCTTCGATATTGTCCTGGTGTTAAGTTTGAACCCACACACACTTTAGTGACTGACCAACACTCACCAGCTCACACGCCGCACATCGAAGTGCATGCACCTCGACCCCACACACACACACACACACACAGAAGGAAATTGGAACATCCTCCTCTGCAGTTTCCACTGAAACACGACTGAAAGAGAAGCGAAATCTCTCGAGTTGTGAATTCCCCTTTAATCACAAACTCACAAACACATGCACAGACACACACACACACACACACATTCATACGAAGGAGCCGGCACATTACGAAAAGACCCAAAGACCCTCTGTTCATGTGTGACTCACGCATACATAAATGGAAGCACTGTGGGTTCTTGCAACAAGCAGCATGTACCTAATGAGACAAACACACACACACACACACACACACACACACACACACACAGACAAAGACACACACAAAGTTTCACAGTCCTTAGGGGGTGAAGCTGATTTCCTTGAGACGGCGTCCCATGTGACCGGTCTTACATTCCTCAGATTGTTGTCATGTGACAAACTTAAAGATCTCCTTTTATGGACGTCAGTGTTAATGGGGGGGTGGGGGGGCGTGGCCTCGCTAATACACACCCAGCACACCCAGGTCAATAAACACACACGCACAAACAAAGGAAGAATGCACAAAGCCGCTCACAATAACATGTCACACACTCCTGCCAACTCCAACACAAATAAATACACAAATACACAAAAATAGGCAGAATAAGGTGTGTGTGTGTGTGTGTGTGTGTGTGTGTGTGTGTGTGTGTGTGTCTGTGTGTGTCTGTGTGTGTGTGGAGCTGTCATCCTCCTCTTCATCACTTCCTCGCAGGTACACCCAGACTCGAGCGTCACAACAACAGCTGCAGCTGAAAAAGTTCTCTAAATACCGTCCGTACCCTCCCTAAATAAAAGTACACATCCATCCGTCTAACTCGGTTTATCTGGTTTGTGGGGGCAGGTGACTAAGCAAGGTGCGGGATCATCCCTCTTCCCGGGGCGTGTGTGTGTGTGTGTGGGGGGGTGTCCCGGCGTTCCTCGGCCTGATGGGAAAATCTCCGGCGTGTTAAATCTTTCGCCGCTGCCTTAAAAGTGATCAAATGTAAACACAGTGAATATGAAGGACAGTGAAACTTTTGATTGCTAACAGCTAAAGGCCTGAAGATCATCTTCATCATCATCACCCCCCCACACACACACACACACTTCCTGCCTGTCCTTCAGGTCTTCTCCCCCCCCTCCCCCGTGGATCTCGGTGGACGTCGGGTGTTTTATCCGCGGCAGTGTCTCACACCGCCACATTACATCACACCGTACTCATACAACAAATCTGCCGCACAACAGCACCACGCGCTGCTGCTGCTGCTGCATAGCTCCAAGTGGACTTTGTCCGACCCCTCCCACCACCACCACCCTCACCCCCACCCACCCCGGGCTGTAAAGTAAATCTACTGCGCCGCGCTAAGCTGAAGGATCGCTGCCGTGAGCGATTAAGAGGCCTCCGGTCACACACTTTGAGCACAGAGCTGCTAGCAGCGGGTCGACGCATGTTTCTGAACACGCTAATGGGGAAAGGATGCTAAAGTCTGGAGGAAGAGGAGGGGAGGAAAACAGGAAGAGAGAGGAAGAAGAGGGGGAGGCAGATAACTGCGTTTGAAACGAAGGGATGACATTAACCGGAGAGAAAAGATGGAGAAGGATGGAAGGAAAGGTGTGGCGCTTTCTTATGAATTCTCCATAGGCTGCACATTCTGCTACCGGTCTCAGCGAGCCGGCTCTCCACTTCCTCTTTACCCCATTTCCTGCCTGTGCTGCTGCCCTATGTCCTTATATGGCAGCCGGCGGCGGCCAATCAGCACGGAGCAGGCAGCTCATTCAAACGGCGAGCGTGAGAGGGGAGAGAAGGGTGGGAACTGCAAACAGAAATGAATAGCCCCGCACCATGCAAAACAATGTAGCCCACTACCACACACACACACACACACACACACACACATATACGCATAAACACAATCCGCCCGCCAGCTCGAAAACACAAACACACACACACACACACAAAAAAAAGAGGCGTTACAATACAACAAAGCAAAGCAACGCATGCAAACTTTACTCAGCGATTTCAGGGGCATCGGGTGCATGTATGCTGCAGCGCCGCACTCGAGTTGTTTTTTTTTTTTTTTGGTGGCAAACAGGGAGGGTGGGTTCGTTTACCATGCAGAGGAGAGGAGGGGAGAGGAGTGGAGGGGAGAGGAGGAGAGGAGAAGAGAGGAGAAGAGAGGAGGACTTGGACACAGTATGACTTGCTAAAATCCCTCCACATGTGCATCGGTGGTCGACTCTTGTTCGAGATGAGGAAACAGCAGAAGTGATTGGCAGAGAGTGACGCACAAAGATGCAGCATGAAATAAAAGATGCAGGGGGGGGGGGGCAGGCTGTTGTGTTACATAAGGAACGCACAAACAGAGCTGACTGCCAAGGACTCCGGTCCAAAGTGCACGGGCGTGTGGAGGTGGCTGACCTTCCCTCGCTGCACCGGCGAGGGGGCAGCGCCGCAATAAGGAAAAGCAGGAAGTGAAGGAGCGGAGGCCTCCGCCAGTCAGGAGGCTCGCAATTCCCGAACGAGCCAATCGAGGGGCCGGTAGCGTGCGAGGCCGGCCAATGTGAGAGTAGGACACCACCACCGAATAGAGACAGATGGCGGAGGATAGATAAGCCTCCCCGGGTTCACCGCCATGCAGGGGGTGAATAAGGTGTGTGTGTGTGTGTGTGTTTGTGTGCGTCAGTGGGATATAGAATTAGATACAGAGATAGATAAGTCGTCTTAGCCTGAGCAGCAGAGGCAAGACCTACTTTGCATGTTGCATGTTGCATTTTGCATTAACAAAAACACACGTATCCTCTGAAAGTGACGTGTGCATGTGCGTCTTCGTCTCAAAAGACATCGCAGACGGGTCGGGGTTTGGGTTCAGCGCCCGACACCTGAGTAAAACCTCACGGCCTTAAAAGGCACCTCAGTCTCTGCTTCGAGCCAATGGGAGGCCGCGGCACGGCGAGCATGTGTACAGGAAGAGGAAGAGTGAGGAGGAGAAGAAGAAGAAGAAGAAGAGGACAGGACAGAGGCGTCACGAGGAATAGGAAAAGAGAAACAGCGTACTGACAAGCCTCGAGTGCTGCATGTGGTTCTTAGATTAGTTCGGCCATCGCAGTCCGACAAAAAAGAGCCTGAAAAGTGGGTCATGCACTTCAAGCTCTCGATCAGATTCGCCCCGCAGAAAAACGCTCGATGTGCCGGCGAAGGGCGGGGAGATTTCTCCGAAGCAGCGCTCCACTTCCGATCGATCATTATTAGCTGTTTTCACATTAGCTAACAACGCTCACTCTCTTTTCTTTTCTTGCTTTTTTTTTTTTCAGAGCTCAACGACCAGCAAAACCGACACAAACCGTAACGCAGATTTCAAAAGAGGAAGTGCCAGGGCCCATAAAACAGCGACGATGCGTTCGGATCCCTCACGACGAGCTTTGTAATGTGGAGTACATGTTGTACTGCTGGAGATGAACTAACCAATGGCAGGACATTAAAAAAAAAAAAAAAAAAAGTGTTTGAGGTTGTGATGTTTGATGAATAAAATAAGATACTGGTCAAGGAGCCATGATGGGGCGTGGCCAGTAAAGTGTGTGTGTGTGTGTGTGTGTGTGTGTGTGTGCATGCAAAGAAAGGGGGGGGTTGGAGTTAAGGATCCATTTGTGCCGTAAATGGGAAGCTAATCCAATCGGAGCACGAAGAGGCCAGCTGGCAGGCACAGCACACACACACACACACACACACACACACACACAGCTGGTGACTGGCCTGCGCCTCGGAGTCGGACCATCACCACGGTGACCCACGGATCAGTGACGCTGCAGACCAGTCTATTGGCTGTATCACCGGCGGGGGATGGGGGGTGAGGCAGGAAAGGGGAGAGGGGGGTGAGGCGGTGAGCGGGGGCTTCCCTGTCCGAAACTATGACCAGTCACAGATGGCAAACAATTGGTCAGCCGCTTTTCAACAGGCTGCAAAGAGCTGGGAGAAGGAGAGGAGAGGACGGGCGGATGGATGGAGGAAGAAAGAAAGAAAGAAAGAAAGAAAGAAAGCTGCTGACAGACAAAACTTTGAGTCATTTCTATCCCCATTTTTTCCAGTTTAACCAGCAACAGTGAGGAGCTGGTTAGCTTAGCGCAATGTAGCACAAACACAGTGAATGGTGGAGATGTGCTGTAGCTAGCCGCCCAGCAGCACCAAGCAACACGTTAAAAGTTGTTCATTTGAAAAAAAAAAAAAAGGCCATTTAACAAGTGGCTGTGTGAATATTTCTTGCGAGTGTACACAGCTAGCCTAGCGAGCTAGCTGCCTCCCCCTTTGTGCTAAGCTAAAGCAAAACCACCTGCGGACTCCAGCTTCGCATTTACAGAGGAGCGTGAGCGCTAACATGGTCCCGCCATCTCTTTAAACGCCTCAGCTGCTGAGGTAAAGGCGAAAACGCCGACGTTGCTGACGTCAGGTGATCGCACGCGGGCGTTACACGGGTATGACGTCACACATTTCCCGTCATCTTCCTCTTCCCTTATGTCTCTCTCTCTCTCTCTCTCTCTCCACTGTTGCTCCATCAGATTCCATCCGATGGGTTTTATCTCTCGCTTACATCTCGCCATTATTATTTTCCAGCACCCCCCCCCCTTACAACATCCATATTTCCAGGCCTTCGCTTTTAGCCTCACTCGGGGCTAATTGCAGCTAATGTTTTTTGTATTGAACCGCAGTCTTGCAGTCTCGTCGCAAGTGGAAGTCAAGGCAGCAGATGTTTAACTGCGTGTGTGTGTGTGTGTGTGTGTGTTTGTGTGTGGATAATACATATAGTATTCACGTCCACCCCCCCTATGGCCGGTTTCACCCATTAGCAACAGGCCTTTCATGGCTCCTCTCCCTTCCCCCGCTAACCTACGCCCAGAAATGCCCTTGTTTTGAGCCTGGGCTGCCCATATCATGTGTACACGGTATCAAATTCTCTTTAAGTTAGGAAGAAGGAAGAAGTAGAAGAAGGGGAGATGTTGCAGACGTAGACAGGCGTCCATTTGTCCACCATGACCTTCGATTGAGAGCAGAGAGCAGCTTTGCTAATTAAAAGAACAGGAAGTCGTGGACGGGGATGGGTGAAGTAAAGCAGGGAGTGGCAGCGCTGCAGAAACAGACTGTTTCTTCTTCTGTGGTGCTGCTGCTGCTTGGCTGTTTGCCTTATATGAAGAGAAAAAACCTGAGCTGGTGAAGTCACGCCGAGGTGTCGCAACAGCTTCAATTCACCGGTTGTGGCTACGCAGGCACACACCTGCGCGATCAAAGGCACACACACACGACGACACTTTGCAAGGCTGCGTGTGACTTTAGTCGGCAACACGAGGGGATTTGTTTTCTCGTGGCTGTGGTGGGTCAGCAACAAGTGGAGTGTGTCGTTTGACCCTCAGACACTGAGCGCTGCTTTCACTCCTCCGCACACTTCCAGTCCAAATGCTTTCTCAGCAGAGATAGGAGATGCGGTCACGATTAGCTGTTGTCATTCGAGGTTCGTGGACCTTCGAATCACGCATGCGTGCCTATAAACACACGTGCTGCGGTGGTCACCCGGTTACTGATTGACTTATCACATGGCCACGGTGATGCCTGACTTCAGCAGGCAAAAGGCGAAACGTCAGTGAGATCACCCGTCGTTTACTCACACGATAACACGTAATCATTTAATAGTACGTCGCCGGGTGCTAGAAGAGATTTATTGACTGATAGAAAGCCAGAATTTGAAGAAATAGTTTGCTAACGCCTAGCTTGCTTTTCTTAATGCATTAAACAAACACCAAAGAATTTGCGAGCTTTGGAGTCGCTGCTGGACAGATTACGAAGCCGTGCGACCGACCGCTGGCTCGTGTCAGTTATGATATTCCAGGTTGAGCCCTCAGCCTCTAAAGAAAAAAAAAAGCTTTGCAGTAACAACAAGCAGTGAAAGGCAGAGAGCCGAACAATTCACCTGGCTGAAAACCTTTGTACCAGCTGACTCTGGCCTCGTGTCCACTAATGGACAAGCTGCTGAATTTTCATTTTGCAGGAACCCCACAGACAAGGTGTTTTGTTGTTGTTGTTGTTGTTGTTTTTTTACCCCAAATAGGGAAAAAAAAACTTTTAAAGCTAAATTACAGTCATTTTCAATAGCTCCGTTACTCCGCCTGACTGTAAATGACAGGTTTGAGCTCAGGCTTCCACTTCTTGCTGTTGTTAAAGTGTTACTTAGTTTGACAAATGGTGTACTTAGATAACTATTACTCATAGTAATAGTCAACACACACACACATACACATATACAACACCTCAAGTGCATGTGTATAAAGTCCTGTCTGGAAGGAAGATCCCCAGAAAAATTCATTAGGCAGCATTATCGCCTCGAGGACCTTGGCAGCAAGGCTCAGGTTCAGAGTCTGCATTTTACTGGCACCCAGTGCATAAACACACACACACACTGTTATGATACACGAGACAAGTCTTCCTAGGACACTATTCCAAGCACTCGTCAAGTAGAAATTCCCAATGAAGAGTGTTGACAACACACATGGTCCCGCTCGCCTCAACTGACGGACAACCGATTTAGCGCAGCGCCACCAACACAAACCAAAACAAAGTCCAGTTTCACTCTTTATTCGATAGAAAGTGAAGAAGAATGTGTGATTATGTCAATAAATGTTTTTCACTTGAATCAAGGTTAGGCTGGGCAGTGACTCACTGCATGTCCAGACCACGCCCACATATAACTGGGAACCTTTACGAGCCAGCCGACCCCCGCTTACGCGTCAAACCCGGAGCGTCTCTCTTCAACAGCATCACCTTTTCCCAAAACCTCGACACAAACGTTCCATCCGGCGCGAAACAAGAAAACGACTCAACGCACAAGTTTCCGGTGGTCATAGGTCAGACGGGGATATTCTGAGTTTGATCCCCCCTCCCCACGCCCTTTACAATTTAAAGCCTGTAAATCAATAAGCGGGCCCGGTCGACCTTTGATCATCGCTAACACTCTTCCTTCCGTCTAACGGCGCCTGTGCGAGTCTGTACATGTGTACATGTGTTTCACGACGACCGTGACTCCTCATCCACGAACTGGACAGGTATTCGCTGTGATCGTCGCCTTCGTATTGACCAAGCTGTTTAATTTTCAGACAGGTTTCATCTGAAATGTGCCGCTTCACCCTGCTGCGTTAGAGGGAAGTTACACAAGACATGCGCATTTTGGAAAGAACACAGTTTCACACTGTTAGGTTCATGTAATGTTAAGGGGTCACGTGAGACTTGGCGATGATGTCCTTTTAAAGCCAACTTCGCAGCATGAATGAAGACAAGGAAGAGAAAGCAGATACACAAGGTTTTGATACAAGAGAGGAAGAGGAAGTGGTGAAGGGTGAAGAGAATTACTGCATGTCTCAGGGGCCACAGGTTTAAATGGAACAGAGGCCGCCCTGCTAACGCAGAGAAAGATGCTTAAACGTGGAGCGGCGGCATTTTTGACAAGGCCGGCCTGCTGAAACGTGAACGGGAATTTTATCATCCTCCGCGCCCCCCAAAGAGTTGAACGCCTTGAAGTCTCAGTCTGAGAATGTGTCACATGGGCCTCATCAGCCAGTCAGGACAGGAATGAGACAGAGGGAGAAAGACCCCAAAATTTTACAAGTCTGGCCTTACAGTAAATGCACTGGAACGGAAACTGGAAATAAGCGTGCGCGTCTTTATTTTATTTGATAAAAGGGAATTAGAGTGTCCTGTCATTTCCTGGTAAATTCCTGCTTGGCAGTCAACAAAACGACACAAGGCTAGTACTTTGTTTCACAGTGTATGTCGTTTTAGTGGTAGTATTACCTTTTCACAACTACATCCGGCCCGGTGTAGGGCACCGTCGCAGTCTGCTAACACATCCCATCCTCACCTGACACAACACACCTTTGTCAAACATTTGTACCTCGGGCACGGCGAGGAAGAGGAAGCGGCAGGATATTTAGGTTTAGCCCAAGACATGTAAGCCACGGGGCGCAAATACTCGATCAATAAGTTAGCGTGAACAGCAGGCGTCGGCCGCCCGGACGAGAGGTGGCCTACATACGGCGAGCGGTCGCTCCCCGGTCCCGTGTGTCATGCGCGTGTCGCGTGCGTGTCGCCCCTGGTGCTGCAGGTCAGCGACTCCCACCGAGCTTTCAAAGTGGACCGCAGCATCAGCACCAGCTCCACGCGCCGCATTGTCCGGAAAAATATGGCCCGGCGTCAGATTAATCGAGAGAGAGAGAGAGAGAAGGAGCGAAGGAGCTCAGCCTTTGGATAAAAGTCTTGGGCCTGTGCAGCAGGGAGGAGTCCCCGTGTGCTGACCTCTTGCAATTATATAAGTATGTACATGTGGGACTGTTAAGAGAGCAGGTGCAGGTGGGGAGACGCTTTTCACGCTTGCTAAAGTTTACACGTACTTTAAATCGTACAGAAAACAGGATATAAAGAGACTAGGCCTCACGACATCAATCCCTCGCCCTTTATTTTCTCCAATCCTTTGCTATTATCGCCCCTCTCTCTCTCTCTCTCTCTCTCTCTCTCGAATCGCGAGCGCCCCAGTGCACCACGGCGTGCACGCGACGCGCCCCAGTGTGTGACGCTGGGCCAATCAGAGGGCGCCATTCCGAAAGTTTACCTTTTATGGCTCGAGCCGGGCAACTGACGCGGTATAAAGAACACGCGCCGCGAGCTAACGGATTCACTCTGAGCGCCGTCACACACGCAGCTCGTGCGGGATATCATTCGCCTGAAACCGGTTCCCTTAAAGCGAAAAGCCCCCCCAACCCAAAGGTAAGACGGAGCCGGTAACGAAACGTTTCTAACTTTAATTGTCAACAACGAGTTAATTTGTGTATCGGTGCGTTTTATTTATGGCGTGTGTGTTTTTTTTCTGTAAAAGATGTGAAGGACCACGAGGTTCTTTGTCCTGTCATACACCGACTGTACGGCTAATTTAATCTAAACGGTTAATGATGTATTTATAATCTCGCCGTTGTTAAGTGTGCAGCGGTGGCGGACAGACGCCGTTAAACCGGCAGTAACGGCGGCTCGCAGGTGCTTTTTGGCTGCAGCCGGCTTATGTTTAATTGAACATAACGGTCTCGCTGCGACTGGGTGTGGTGTTGTGCAACATGTGCGGGCTTGTGTCTCTTACACCGTTTTTCCCCTTTTTTTTTTTTTTTTTTTTTTTTTTTTTTGAAAGCGTCTTTTTGAGCTCAGGTCGCCTCAGTCCCGGCTGGCTCGTCCCTTTGTGCGCCCGATGCGGCGGGGTGTGACCTACTTTAGCATATTAGCCTAGCCACATCTGAGTGCTAACGCCGCCCTTCAGCCTTTCAACTGCGGCCAAGGTTGTTTTTTTTCCGTAAATCAAATATTTGCGTACACGTCTCGGGCGTGTTCCTTTTTAACCACATCACTTGAATAATTAAATTTTATAAGGCTTCCTCTAAATAGGACAAAGCCAAGAATACGAGGCCTGGAAAAAAAAGATAAATTGATAATTGCTGGCTTTAATGGAATACACCTGTCTTGCGATGAATCGGCGTGTTGTAACTCGAACAAGAGGAAACGACGAGATTGAGCATGACAAATCATCCGCTCCTGGAAAAGGCGTGGCTTTCAGGAAATGGAGCATCAGTCGGCGACTTGAACTCCATTCATTAGTCGGCACGAGTTCATCGTGCAGATTTTATTCCCCCCCCTTTTTTTTATAAGGGGTCGAGCTTGACGTAACGATTTCTGAGACGTTACGAAACGTCCTGCGGGATCGCCAGTGTGCGATGAATGAAGTGGCGGAGTGTGACGCAGTGATGTTAGAGCAAAGGGTTTTTTTTTGGGGGGGGGGGGAGCTGATGGAGGAGGAAGCGGACTGTAATGACCCGGAGGGAGTGGTCGCGCGCCGCCGGGTCTGATAATGTCGACTTTTTTTTTTTTTTTTCTTTCTTGCTCTGCTCTGGCCGCGCGCCATGGCGCCGGTAGCCGCAAAGCTGCTCAAAACCGAGCCATGTCCTTATATGGTAATAACCGAGTGCAGCGCCACTTCCTTTTGTCTGGCTCGCTCGGATTAGAGGGCGCGAGCTCCGCCTAACGGCCGATCGGGTGAACTGCAACTAGCGTTTTTTTTTTTTTTCCCTCACAGGAAGTGAAAGAGTTCGGTGTGTGTTGCGACTTGTCGTGTAACGGTTTTGTTTTTTTCCTCCATCAGTTCAGCCATGGAAGAAGAAATCGCCGCACTGGTTGTTGACAACGGATCCGGTATGTGCAAAGCCGGATTCGCCGGAGACGACGCCCCTCGTGCTGTCTTCCCCTCCATCGTCGGTCGCCCCAGGCATCAGGTGATTGATTGATATCCGGATAAAAAAATTCCCGATTTGTGTAATCACGTGCTAATTGTTTAATTTATTGATTTTAAATAAAATTTGAACTTTTTTGAAGGCCAGCTTGAAGTATTCAATTTACTTAAAGTCTAAACATAAATTATAGGTTTTAAAGTATTTAGTGTACATACAGTCAAAGCCATATTGCTGTCAGTTTATTACAGCATCATATTAACGCACCATGTGTCTTGTTCAGGGAGTGATGGTGGGTATGGGCCAGAAGGACAGCTACGTTGGTGATGAAGCCCAGAGTAAGAGAGGTATCCTGACCCTGAAGTACCCCATCGAGCACGGTATTGTGACCAACTGGGATGACATGGAGAAGATCTGGCATCACACCTTCTACAACGAGCTGAGAGTCGCCCCTGAGGAGCACCCTGTCCTGCTCACAGAGGCCCCTCTGAACCCCAAAGCCAACAGGGAGAAGATGACCCAGGTACGCCTCCTCAGTTTGACAGTTGAGCGTTTCCAGTTTAGCTGGATGTTATAAGTTAACTTTTAAAACTAGTTGTCATTTCCTTCCTGGTTTCCTTTTCCATTCTATTCTCACAAGCCCATTCCTCCCCCCCTCTCCTCCAGGACCTCTCTCCTATAAGATGATCTATCATCAACAGGTCTCTTGACTGTGTGCCTTCTCTGCACTTGTGTCTAATGTGTAGCTGAGGCAGTAGATCAGCACTTAATAGACATCTGACATGCACAAGTGTGAAGGAATGTTGACTTTGTGCACTTTTTTTCCCTTACTAACTTCAGTCTGAGCCTCACTCTATTGCATGTAGCGGGTGCAGTGGCCACAAAAGCTCAACACTTGCTATGATTTTTGGGTGAAAAATACTAAATTGTTCTTCTCCTTTCCAGATCATGTTTGAGACCTTCAACACCCCCGCCATGTACGTTGCCATCCAGGCTGTGCTGTCTCTGTATGCCTCTGGTCGTACCACCGGTATCGTCATGGACTCCGGTGATGGTGTGACCCACACAGTGCCCATCTACGAGGGCTACGCCCTGCCCCACGCCATCCTGCGTCTGGACTTGGCCGGCCGCGACCTCACAGACTACCTCATGAAGATCCTGACAGAGCGTGGCTACTCCTTCACCACCACGGCCGAGAGGGAAATCGTGCGTGACATCAAGGAGAAGCTGTGCTACGTCGCCCTGGACTTCGAGCAGGAGATGGGCACCGCTGCCTCCTCCTCCTCCCTGGAGAAGAGCTACGAGCTGCCCGACGGGCAGGTCATCACCATCGGCAACGAGAGGTTCCGTTGCCCAGAGGCCCTCTTCCAGCCTTCCTTCCTCGGTAAGGTTCTCGTCTTCAGCCCAACATGCGTGACGTGCTAAACGTACTCGGTCTTCACTTGCTAATGAGCGTTTCTTCACCTGCCCTCAGGAATGGAGTCCTGCGGAATCCACGAGACCACCTACAACAGCATCATGAAGTGCGACGTTGACATCCGTAAGGACCTGTACGCCAACACCGTGCTGTCCGGTGGTACCACCATGTACCCCGGCATCGCCGACAGGATGCAGAAGGAGATCACAGCCCTGGCCCCATCCACCATGAAGATCAAGGTGAGCAGGCTGCCGTGGCGATAACCTGCGGGATGCAGCGCGCGGTAGGAAATGCCTGATCTAAACGGTCTTGTGTGTTTTTTGCAGATCATCGCCCCACCAGAGCGTAAATACTCCGTCTGGATCGGAGGCTCCATCCTGGCTTCCCTGTCCACCTTCCAGCAGATGTGGATCAGCAAGCAGGAGTACGATGAGTCCGGCCCCTCCATCGTCCACCGCAAATGCTTCTAAACAGACTGTTCCTCCTCCCCCTCCCCGACCGAACGCCCGACAACTTCAGCTCTGTGCAAAACAACCACACCACACATTTCTCATACACACTCAGGCGCAGAGCCTAGATGACCAACTCATTGGCATGGCTTCAGTTATTTTTGGCGCTTGACTCAGGATTTTAAAAAAACTGGAACGATGGAGACAGTAATGTTTGGCTAGGTTAAAAAAAAAAAAGCCCCCCAGGGTTCTGCAGTTGCATCTGGGGACTTAAAAATGTACATTTTTGTTTTCTTTTTTTTTTTTTTTTTCTTTGAGTCATTCCAAATGTTAACTGCATTGTTCAGACACGTATTCGCCTCTGTGAAGGCTGCCCAGTGGTTGGCGCATACTTAAACATGGTTGTAGTATCGCTTGTATGTAAATTATGTCTGGGTTTTTTGTACTTTCAGCCTTAAAAATATCTTGGTCCTGTTTAATTTTTTTTGTTTTTGTTATGCAAAACCCAAATCGTGACCTCTTCTTCCCCCTGTAGGAGGTTTCATCCCTGGGGTGGTGGGGCAAGGGGTCTCGAGGTGATGGGGTAACATAGGGTGCCAGACCGGTGGGGCCAACCTGTACACTGACTAAACAATCCCAATAAAGTGCACATGTGTTCCGACATGACGTTTGACTCTTGTCTTGCTTTTTTTAAAAAAAAAAACTTAAGTTACTGGATGAGATTCTGCTGCAGCATGATGGAATGGTAAGATCTTTTTAGACGGGTGGTGCAGCAGTTGGTGCTGTCACCACCACCCCCAATCAAAATCACCCATGGGTGGGTGGGTGTGTGCTCATCTGACAAGTAGAGCAGCAAACAGATGTAAGATTAGATGCTCTAGTGTTGGTACCTGCACACAAACTCCAGAGTACAGTTTGTAGTATTTTCATGAGTTTTATTGAAGTACTCTCTAATGTAGATACACGCTGTGGTAGTAAATACTTTTAGGTTTAGGGTGGGGTCACCAGCTCGGCTCCCGTTACGCTCCCTGCCGTGAAGGAATGTCAGACTTTCCCAGTGGGAAAACCCGGATGACATCACGTCTGGGAGGGAAGCGTGTGCCGGCAGGAGTTCACGTGAAGGGCAGGTGGTGAGTCGTGTCCCGACCAGGTACCTGCACCGACCGCAAACACACGGCGTTTGTTGGAGTGACACACCTGCCTCACTCTGCTCCTGCAGGTGAGAGGGGGAACGCTGCTCGCTCTGACATCTGATCATGTTTTAACTTTAAATCTGACGGGTGTGTGCTACCTGGCTCTGAATCACCTGATCTGTTCACACATGCTCGTTGGCAATACACAACCCGAGTGGGGTTTTTTTCTTTAATTTTGCAAAAACAACTTTTAAAATGTGCTTTTGCTTCTGTTTGGGGTGTAAAAGTAAGGGGTGAAAGGTCAACCGTGCAGAGAGCACAGATCTCAGAGCAGTTACAGAATCATCACTAGTTTGTGCGCTCGTGAGCTCTAACAGGTTGTTAACTAGAAGCGTCTGTAAGTGTAGTGTGTGTGTGTGTGTGTGTGTGTACACTTGAGTTTTCTGACTGTTATCGCGACTCATCTGTGATTTTACAGCAGTTGCACGGTTTAGACAGGAGATGGCAACAAAGACTCGCTCGTCTTCCTGTTCCAAACGAGACGTCTTCATTTTCTCTGCACAAACTTCATCCACGTTAGATCTCTGTGCGTGTGGAATCAGCCTTTGGTTAATAAAGTTGCATTTGAATTTGATTTAAGGATAAAAGATGGAGTGTGACGTTCCTGCAGCAGTGGAAGCAGATGCCTCTGCTGATACGGGCCCGTCCACATCCACCAAACGCATCTCCAGCACTTCAGCGATGAAGGGTGGGGTGGGGTGGGGATAAGATGGATGGCGGATGGTGCTGCAGCTCCACCCTCATGTTCTATGCATCACACCCGCCTGACCAATACATATGAATTAACATGTGTCCACATGCCACACTCCCTGCTGCATGAAGATCCAGTGTGTTTGCAAATTTATTCCTTCTCACTGCAGCCCCCCCCCCCCCCCCACCCCACCCCAACCTCCACCCTCCACCCGCCCCCACCCACTGTGATTCTGCTGAGACTGCTTCCCTCTGATATCCTTTTACTGCCACGCCAGCAAAACACTCCCTGCCAGGGGAACGGCGCTTGGCATGAGTGTGCGCGCCGTACTGTACGTGTGACCGAGCGCAACCGCACTCCATTTGTCTGCGCTGGCCGAGGTTGTCGCGCACGCCGGCGTGTGTGTGTGTGTGTGTGTGTGTGTGTGTGTGTGTGCAGCTGGGAGCGCTGCAGATGTTTGTGAATGAGCCACTCCAGCTTTCACGGTTGAAAAAAAAAAAATGTTTGCAGCAGCACAACCAGAGTGGACGCAGAGGGTGGGGGGGGCCATTTGTCAGAAAATGAGGCTGGCCGTCGCCTCCTCCATCCACTCACCCACCCAGCAGCAGCTCCGCCCTGCAGTCCTCGGCCCTCTCCAACAGATGGGGCCGCTGCACCGCCCGAGTGTGTTTGGCATGTGAAGTAGGTGAAAGGCAAAGACAGGGCTAGCAGCTGACAGAAGGAGGCCAGCGGAGAAGAATAGATCCCATCCGAACGGAGAAGCTGCTCTTTTCTCAGGCCTCGGAGCTTCCTGCGCCGCGCACATTGCTGCGGTTTGATTGGCTAACGCGGGGGCTGACTTGGCTCATTTTTTTTAAACTCGGTGGCGTGCTGTTTGCTGCCCCCGCTCTCAGTCACATCAAATATCCTCTGTGACCAAGATGGCCACTGCAGCAAGAGGCAGGAGCAGAGAGGGATTTTGACTGGCTGCACTTTAACTCAGCAGGATGTGAGCGCGCTTGTGTCGCTGTCTGCTTAAAGCTGGATTCTTGAAAAAAAACAAAACATGATTTCTCAGAACTGATTGCAAGGTTGCAAGGTTGCTGGAGCACCCCCCATCCCCCATCATGGTATGAAGCAGTGGCAGATGGGAATCTCTCCGGGGTTGGACTTCCATGTGTGTCCCCATCTTGGTGCCATTTTCCTCGCCTAAGCACGCCTGTCTGGATTTGATTAGAGGCAAATTGAAAAGTTTTTTTTTTTTTTTTACGGTTTCCTCGGCAGGGACGGTAAACATCAGTTTATATTAGTAGAGCACATGTTGCCATTTCCAGCCACTGGTCTTGAATTTGGTTTGATGTGGTAGAAATCGGGCTCAGCTCCATCATTTGTTTGTTCTGGCCTGCCCCCCCCCCCCCCCTGTGTGTGTGTGTGTGAATGGGAAGCACATGTGTGACCACATACATTATGTTTGCGTCTCACTGTTTTGCAAACGCAGCTCGCTACCATAAATAAACAGCATCGCCCGGTTATGACGTCATCACAACAGGTGGCGGATGATGGCAGGCGGCGTCTCGCTGTTTTATTTTGTGCGTTTTGTGTCATCCCGCTCCCTTCGCCTTCAGCTGAGGGACTGTCATGGCGGCCCCCCTGCAGCAGAAAGCTCCTGACCCCCCCCCCTCCAGTGGTCCGCCATAAAACCCTGCAAGGCACTGTGTGATGATTGGCAGGTCCCCCATGAGGGTTGTGTGTGTATATGAGTGCTTGTGCTTCAAGCCGGGGGGTTGGCGTGCACGTTTGTGTGTGTGTGTGTGTGTGTGTGTGTGTGTGTGTGTGTGTGCATGCACTGGCGATGCCTGAGACTCTTGTGGCGTGTTTGTTGCATATGTGCGCCCTTGCAGCGCGTCTGTTCCACACAAACACACAACGTGACACCACAATTAGCTTTTCCTCGCCGCGGCGTTATGGATTTGTGTTGCTGCAGTGCAGTGGCGGCTGCTTCCACGACAGTACAGTGCTTGAGACAGAGTATGATGAATGATTTAGCCCCCTGGGCGCTGGTGTGTGTGTGTGTGTGTGTGTGTGTGTGAGGCACATGAAAGAGCCGGACCGTTGTTATTTATCACGTCTGGTTTGTCATTTGTGGAATATTGTGGGGAATATGCGTGAGTGGGAGCGTTCGGGGGTTTATTAGCGCCCCCAGAGCGAGGGGAGCCGCTAACGAAGGGTGGGTGCTTGTGCAGGGGGCGACATCTTCCTGTATTTATTTATTTATGTTTTTTCTTTCTTTCTTTTTTTTTTCCAGAGAGCAGTGGACGCCCCCACCCCCACCTCCAGCTGAATTAATCAATGCTTTCTCAGAGCTCTGTCCCCTGTGGGTTAATGCAGGCACATGCCCGCAGAAAATCTGATCGTCTGGCCGCCAAATCAAATCATTTACCTGACCGCCAACCCCCCCACTGATAGGACAGAGCTGACCCGAACCCCTGCTCTGGTATTCGGCCGGCCACACGGACGGAGGCTGATGTGAAAAGATAAGAGGCGAACAACAAGAGGAAAAACACAGCTGGCCCTGGAGTGGCGGATAACGAATGTCCTCGCGTCGTGCAATCAGAATAAACGGCGTGCTCGCGCAGAGCAGAGCGAGCAGAACCGGCGGCTGTATTATATTGACTCAGCAGCGCCTCGGGTAATAAATCATGGCTTTTCAGTACTTCTCCACTTCAGTCCCACGTAGAGGACAAGCTGGGCGCTTAAAGTTGGACCATCCTCAAAGAAGTAGTGGAGTATAGGCTATATATATTATATTAAAAAACAACCTCGAATCTACCAAATGGTCCCATCTGTTCCTGCAGTAAAGTCTGTTATGAGTGTCCAGTGAGGAAGGCGAGAACCTGGGCGTGAAAAACACATGATGATGTGGACGCTGCAGTGAGGAAACGGATCTTTACTGGGACGAACAGCTGATGGATCTAGATTTAATTCACTTCTGCAACGCGTCAGGCTGCGATAATTCAACGCTGTGACATCACCTCAACATACAACATTATTTAAAGTAGGCCTGGTTGATTGTTTGAGGTCAGTGTTGCAGGGTTGACTCCGTGCATTAAGAAAGAAAATCTATTTAATTTGAGTGAATCGTCGTTGAGATTAAACGCGAACCGCCCAAGAAAAACCAAAAGACGGTGGAACCTGCCTCGTGCTCGCGGGGCGCAAAGAGAGCAACACCTGGGCCGTGATCTGCGCAGGGACCGACTGAGCTCCCGCTCGGAGCGGAGCGGCGCGGAGGACAGAGACCGCCTCGGCCGGGACACCGCTCCGGTCTCAGCCTGGGTAATTCCGTCCCCAAGGTCCCGGGGACAGGTCGGCGGGGAGAGGGCTGTCGCTGGGCGGCCTTCTCTGTCGTCGGCCCGGCGCTAATGTGCTCCGAGTGTCGAACGACGAGGGTGTCGCGACCGGGGCACCGGACTCTCTCCGCGGCTGCCGGTGTTTCTGCGGAGGCTCCGCTGCACGCGCTCCTCCGCTCCGCCGATTTGCTCTCTGCCGAAGCGCTTCCTTTCGCCCCCTACCGGAGGGGTCGCCTTGAAACCGTCACATCCCTGTCAGGAGGACGGGCCGGAGAAGTGTGTGTGTGTGTGTGTGTGTGTGTGTGTGTGTGTGTGTGTGTGCACGGAGGGAGGGGTTGGTTGACATGGGCAGCTTGAAACCGTCTCAGATTTTTTTTAATCAACATTTTTTGCAACTATGTAACACCGAGCGGTTTACTTCAAAGGAAACTTATGGACGATGATGACGATGATGATTATGATGGTGGGAAAAAAAACCCGCGAAGGATCAGACAGCAGTGCGCACGAGGAAGAACAGAAAGGTCATGTGAGAAGGTTCTTAAGAGTTCCAGTTCACACGAAGGGTCGACCCCACCCCCACCTCAATTTAACATAATGCCACTAAATGGACCCCCCCTCATGCAAATCTGTGTGTGTGTGTGTGTGTGTGTGTGTGTGTGTGTGTGTGTGTGTGTGTGTCGGCCCACATTATGCACAGGCAGACACCCAGTGTTGCTTCACCTACAGTCTGTGTTTGTGCATTTGCATACTGAGAGCCAAGCGTTGCTCCTGGGGGGGCGTTTGGGTCCATGATGCTCTGGGTCGACCGTGAGCACCAGGGGTCAGGTTGTATCACTGTAGGTGGATTAAAGTCGGAGTAAAGATGCGCCATACTTGATACTGTATCTCCTTTTTTTATTTATGTTTGGGTTTTTTGGTGCAAAAATGATTTTAAAAATGATTTCTTCTCATCGACTTGTCAGGCCCCAGTTTCCTGAAATCTCTATAATTTAAAATGAATAAAATGAATGGTCCTGAAAAGGCGTAAGATGTCAAGATGTCGCCTTTCTTCTCCTTTTTTTAACGGAAACACATGC
Organism: Psettodes erumei; assembly: GCA_016785225.1. Classification (NCBI taxonomy): domain Eukaryota; kingdom Metazoa; phylum Chordata; class Actinopteri; order Pleuronectiformes; family Psettodidae; genus Psettodes; species Psettodes erumei. The sequence goes on along the minus strand of JAFBJZ010000776.1, from coordinate 2,240,103 downwards.
ACTGGCTCATCAAGTGAACTCACACTACATTAAAAGTGAGAGCAATATTTCAGGAGGGTAACAACGCCCCCACGCTTCCCAATCATTGAGCGTCTACTATGATCTGTGTGGAAATGGGTGGGTGGTGGTGGTGGTGGTGGTGGGGGTCGCCTTGAAACTGGCCCCCACCACCACCACCAACACCATCACCACCATCAGAAAAAACCCAGAAACCCACTGCTTGTTTTGATCACTCAGTCTTGAAGGGAGAGGGGACCTTGAAACGGCTCAACCTCCTTGCTCCATAATTGGTTTTATAGTGCTGGCGAGCGGCCAGTGTGTTTTCTTTTTTTAATATGAAAACACTAGGGGGACTTTTGATTGACAGTCCTCTCGGCCAATCAGAGCGCGGCTGCGTAAAAATGCACTGGGCCGGGCCGGGGTTGGGTGGTAGCGAAGGAGTTGGGCGGGGCTTGCAAAACAATGCTGTGTTTCATTGCTGAGGAGTTTACGGACGCGTCAGGGGCTTTCTCCCCCCCCCCACCCCCCCCATACACACACTCCCTCAGTTATTCCCCAGTTTACCTTCGGACGAGCCTGTAATGGACTACTCCAGTTCTCCCAGCAACCTGGACGGATTTTGAGAGACGTTTGCATTTTTGCACGCCCCCCCCAGATTTTCCCCATTCAAGTAAGCGCTCGGCATGTTCTTTTTCCTTGTTTGGCTTTTCTTCGTCCACCCACGGCGCTCGACTTCTCGGCGTTTTAAAAACATTATTTTGGGCGAAAAGGGCGCGGAGGTTCGCGTACGACATTTTGGGGAGGGAGGAGGTGGGGGTGAGCCGTGGAAGAGGAGGAAGGAGAGGGGAAACAAAACCGCAACACACTTTCGAGACGTTTCCTCCCGAGAAAGTTTTTTTGCGTGTCGCTAATGGAGCCGTGAAAAGTTTGAAACGTGGCCGAAGCGCCGAGCTCCTCCGCTGCCGTGCCGCATGGATCCCAGCCCGGGAGGGGGGTGGTGTGTGTGTGTGTGTGTGTGTGTGTGTGTGTGTGTGTGTGTGTGTGTGTGTGTGTGTGTGTGTGTGTGTGTGTGTGTGTGTGTGTGTGTGTGTAAAGGGGGGGGACACACACACACACAACTCACCAACCCAACCCCCCCAAGACTCTCCGTTTGAGCGTTTTCGAGGCAACATTTTGCGTCTGCTGTGTTTTTGTAAAGACAAAAACGAGGTTAATTGTGGTTGGTGAAGGATCCGCTCTCCGCCCGCCCGCCTGCATATCACGAGTCGTCGCTGTAACGTGTTTGCGTGCAGCCTTTGAAGGTTAAATCGACTTTCGCCTCGTTTCATATGGTATTCTTCTTTTTTTCCCCTAAACTTAAATTACTCGCACTCCCAGCGTTTCATTAGCGCTTATTTACGCGCGATTAAAAAAAATAAAATAAAAATGGCTACATCTCCACAAGACGCCAAATGTTTATCTCGCCGTCGCCTGCGGATAAAGTCGCAATTGTTTGTTGTTGTTCTCCTTAAAGTAACTTTTATTCTCTCTTTCTTTTCCCTGTGTATTTTAATGTCAGCCATGCGGGCGTCTTCGCAGATTATATCAGACCTATTTCTGCCACCAAATGATTAAAATCCGCAGATTCGAGCTCGGGGGGTCGACTAATAATTAAAACAGTTTATTTCCTAACGCGGATACAAACTTGGCGGCGAAGCGTCGGTAACCTGATAAGATTTACTTTATTTTATTTTACATATATATTTTTTAAAACCGTGGGCTAAAGTGTTTACGGGCTGGGTTTTGATTTCTCTCCCCGGGCAGCACCCATGTCCAGTGGCGAAGTAGCCCGGACTAAATTCGCCTCCGCGGGCAACAGAACACCGCCAGCACCCGCTGGTTAACGACGCAGGCTTTTTGCAACCTTATTTATTTTTAACCCGTTTGAAATTTATATTTGATGCGCCTCCAGTATTTATGGTGTATTGGTTTACACGGCGCCTCGGCCCCCATCGCCTCCACTGCCGCTTTACGGTTCAGGAAAAGCGGCGGGGCAATCGGGAGAATAAAAATAAAAAATATATATTTTATAATTATAAGCGTCGTGTCGGTTGTTTCTAATTCGACGGGCGGGCTATGCGTTTTCCATCGCGGGGTCGCGAGGCGGTTTTGTCGCGGCCGGGGCACCGCACCTCTCCTGCTCGTGTTTCCCAGGGAAGCGGAGCCCCGGAGCGGCCGCGGCGCTCGCTCTGCAGCGGGGTTCGGAGCGCTGCCTGTCCGCTCAGGGCAAACGTCTTGTCCGTGTGATGTGTGTGGTGCGTACACGCATACGTGGAGCGGATGGCAGTTAAAGCTGCGCGGCTGCACCGGGAGCGACTCGCACGGTCTCGCTGTGGAGCCGCTTACACTCCGGGGTTGTAGTTTTTGAAGTGGTTTTCCAAACTGCGTCATTGCGCGTACGGGCCGCTGGAAACAGCCGAAATCCCTAAAACTACCAGTTCCCCACAGTTTGCTCGACCTGGCCTCGGATTGTGAATCAAGCGCTTTTTTCTTGTTGTATTTTGTAGGTCAGCAGGATGGCTGAAAAGGAGCCCGAGTCGCCTGGAAAACTAAAGACATTATTA